>SNQJ01S0017283.1:32015-101285 GCA_010110895.2 Picea sitchensis
ATATTCTCTTAGTATGGGGTGGTCTTCGAGGCTTGGTTTGTCATCCTCAACTGATTTCAACACCTGTATCGCATATAGTGGACATCCCTTTCTGCAATACTTCTCATTTGAAGCACTGATATTCATCTCACCGAGATAGGTTTTTGGATCCCTTGAAGGGTTATCCTTCTCCCTTCTTCACTTATACATTCTAAAGTTTTATGGTAATAGTCTAGTCTAGTTTTATATGTGGCTAGCCAGTCCATACCAATCGACAGGTCATACGATCCCAGGGGTAGTATGATAAGGGTTTCTTGGGTGGGGAATCCACCCATAGTGAATTGGCAAGCTAGTATGACCTCTGCCACCTTTCTTTTGGTGCCAGTGGCTAACTGTACCAACCATGGCTTGACATGTTTATGTGGTTGTAATTTACACTTATCAACAACTTGAGGAGCTATATAACTCAAATTTGAACCAGGGTCAATTAGAATAGACACTAGATGGTTGGTGATCATACCTTCCATTTCCACCACTGAAGCTTGGTGGTCGGCTTGTTTATTATGCACAGCTGCATAAATTTGTGGCATACTCCTGGCCACGTTATTGACGGTGGTAGCTTCTTGGACATTGTAAATTCTCTTTTTGTTCTATTGTCGGTGCAGGTAGTCCCTCAGTAGATGATCTTCTCCACAACCCCGACATTTCAAGGGTTCTTTCTTTGGGTTATCTGACTTCCCTGGGGTTGATCCAAAAGGTTCATTTCCACTATGAGAGGGGAAATTCTGTCGGTGTACACTTCGGGTCAGAAATCTCATCTCTTAATCCTTCTTATAGTTTTTAAATCTTGGGTATTTAAACCCCTTTTTTTTCTGGAATCTCGAACTATTCTTTTGCTTCTAGCCTTCGCGAGATTCTATCCGAAGCCCAAACTGTTCGTAACAATATCTTGCCTTTCAGATAATGTCTTCTAGGGTCCTTGGCTCGTCAAACTCAATCCTGTTCTGATAGTCCTTAGGTATCCCACTAATGAATCGTTGCACCTTTGCCTTTTCTGCTTTTATGTATGGTACGTACCTCAACAACTCAAGGAATCTGCTAACATATTCCTCTATAGTGAGTTTCCCTAGCTTGAGTTCATAGAATTCTTTAGTCTTTTCGTCGAAATAATTTTTCGACAGATACTTCTTCCTGAAGTATTTTTCAAACCGTTCCCAATATAGGTCTTATTCATGAATCCCTTTCACATTCTTAAGGTCTTCCCACCAAATGGAAGCCTTTCCATTCAGGTTAAAAGTGGCTACTCGGGCCTTCAAGTTTTCTGAGAAGTCATGGACTCTGAAATACTTCTTTAGTCCAAGCAGTCAGGCCTTTGCTTCCTCTCCCCTCTTTATCTCATCGTCGAAAGAGGGTGGTTTGGACTTCTTGAGTTCTTCGAGATTATGACTTTTGGAATGTTTTCGTTTCTTCTGTTTTCCTAGGGAATGTGAACTAGTTCTGCTACTAGAAGATCCCTCCAAGTCGCCAGTTTCCTTTCGAGAGGAAACGTCTGACGGTTGTCCCCTATCTCCGGGGTGAACCTTTCTCGAGGTGCTCTTCCCAGTGTGGCCACTTAAAAGACCACATTTTTGTATATCAGGTGGACTTCGACTCCTCTTTGTCTGTCATCGATCCACATGATTGGTGTCAGGTTCATGCTGCAGTTGTATTTGTATGTCAGATAAACTCTGCAACAAGACTACATTAATTTATGTTTGCTTCTCCTGCTCTTTTATCAACCTCTCGATGTCGGTCTTGCAACTTTGTAGTTCAGCCATTAGAATCCTCACAATCTCAGCTAGATCCGGAGGGGTGTCTACTGCCCTCCTTTCGTCAGAATCTTCGTCTCTATTGTGGGAGCCATCCCCCACTTCGTGGCATGTCACCATTCTATACGTTTGTAGTTTCCCGTGGTTGATCGTCCGCTTGCGTGCAGACAAAACACTTATTGTTAGCCAACATTATATTCGTTCACAACCAACACTTTATTCACATTTCTTAATTTCCTACACACACAGTAGTAATGCATACACACACATTAGTAGGTTGTCATTCTTTATATAATAAGGGCTTAACCAACCTCTTAGGGAGGGATTAAGGTAAGATGTCGCCTCTTAATGTGCTCGTCAATGAGCCCAAATAGGCCGAGTGTTGTAATCAACTCTGATACCAATTTGTAATACCCCCACGCTTTGAGCGAGAACTAAATAAAATTTTCTCGTTCGAGAGCCGGATTAGCTCTTCGATTTGCTACTGAAATCCCGATATCTAATCCACAAGCCCTATGGAAACCCCATCGACACGAACATGCACAAGGCACAAGCTTCACCTATGCGACCATAGGATGTGACCGCATGCCTATAAAAAGGCGCTTCGTATTTTGGGAGTTTGGGACTTCTGCAGGCGAGTCAATTCTGACTCTTGTTTCCTAAATCCCCGATCTCCAAATTCTCTCCTGGGCCAGATCTATGGTCATGTGCTATCCCCTCGATCGACGGTTGTGATCGTGTCATGATTTCACGTATCGGGATAATGAACGTGAGCTAGCTCTGACTCTCTGTTCCATGAAATCTTGGTCTTCGGTAGCTCCTCCCTTAATCTTTCACCCACATGACCATTCGTCACGACCAGGGCTTAACCTTCTGAACAAGTCGGGACTTCGTGTTTCGCGAAGTTGGAACACAACCAACGCCTATCTTTCTAAATCCCAAACCCTGCACTCCCAATATCCCCGCGCTCAGATCAACGATCATGGCCCTCCTCTAATCCGACTGTTCAGATCAAATCGTGAGTTCGGGTCTCGCGAGTTCACAAAACTCTTCCCTTTGAATTCCTTCATCAGCGAGTCAGTGAAACATTGATCCTTCTCCACGTGTCCTCTGTTGGTGGATGTTTCCGATCACTTCGGGACTTTCAGGACTTTGACAAGTCCACTCTCCCGCCTACACAAGGGTTAAGATCGACGGTCAAGGTAGCTCCGGATGGATCTTGGGATCTACGGTCCCGATTCCATCGCTACTTGCGAAGACTGAAGGGGTCGAGGTGTTAATGTCTGCGCTCTTCCTCTAGATTCATTGGTCCTGACAGACCTGGGATACTTCCAAAAGGATCTCATCCGTTGGTCTACCAAACGAAAGGATACTCCCTTTCGATAATTGGACTCGCTATCCTTTCTAAACGTGCGTAATGAAATTCCAGCTCTCGGAGCTTCAGACTCCCTCGACTCCAAAATATTCAAGAGCTAGACCTTCTTGCACAGGGTTTCCAGACCCAGGTCACATGAACCTTTAGATGGTTCTTGGGCAATTATCCCTAATCTTAGTCGAGTTTCTGGATAAGGGCTTGGGTAATTTTCAAAGTCCCTAGGCTACTGTCCTGAATGAAGTGCCTTCCTAACTCACTGAGTTATGAGCTACGACACCGGGGCAGGGTAACCTCGTGGGTTTACCATAGCGGTAGCCATACCAAGGAGGTTACTCCGACTCTGAGACATGAAGCAATTCCCTTAGGAAGGTGCTTTCGGGGGATTAAACCAGAACATCACGAGAATCAGGCAAATGGGACGATTCTCAGTGGAACAGACCCATGCTCTAGACTTACTCAGTTTATATAGAAACTAACTGTGGCATATAAGTGTACACATGCATTCATTATTTCCAATCTAAAATACCAAGAAATCATAGCATACAAAAACCATTTATGGGTGTATAAACATGAGCATGTATCTATGATATTCAATTCAAAATACAAGGCATAAAACACTTATAAGAACCACAAGGCGGGATGCGATTGTTGAAAGGGGTGCTCGTTTCAACCCAACCATAGGCTTAGTCACTCCCAACGAATTTATCACTGGTCACCCCCGAGCTTAGACGACGATGCTCTGAGATTCAATCTCTTAGTTCCAGCTCAACGGAAGTTAGGGATGAAGGTTACTCTCCTTCTCCCGATACAGAAAAATATACAAGGACGAAGGTTACTCTCCTTCTCCCGACTTGATTCTAGAAGTTGATGTTCTCCTCTGCAATCTCCTCTGCTTTCCCTCTGCCCACACCCACACTTTCTTTCTTGCATCCCCCTGTAAGATTGCGTGTGGCGTGAATTTTCAGTCTGTGGTCAGGTCAGAGAGCTTTACGAATGGGCGGTCTACCCCATCCGCTCATTAACTCTTGAGGAGACTTCCCACCTACCATCTTGACGAAAATTCATTCCTGGGTCAGAGAGTTGTTTTGGTCTTGAGCAAGTAAAACCCAGTAAGGTACTGGTTCAGTGGAAGTTAACGCAACTGTTATGGGTCCCTTTCACCACCTTTTCATTAGCCATCGTGGTCTATTTTAGCACATCCCCTTCCCAGCAGTCATGCAACACATATTCATAACATAATTTACATTCATCGACCTTTTATACAGAGGTCCATTAAATCAAACATTCACACCTTCGAGTTTCCCATAGTTCTTGGCCAATATAGTTATATTTACAGACTGGGGGAAACAGGGTGTTACAATGGATGGAGAAAAAAACATACCTGTAACCAAATGGCTTTAAAATGCGAGATTGGTCAAGTAGTTCCTTCCACGCTTGAATATCGGAGCTTAACCACAGCAAAAATCAAATGAACAATAACCAAGCTAGGGTGATGGTCAGTAAGAGAAGTATGGAGTGACGTGCAATAAATGCATGACACTTTCATCCTCTCCTCATTCAATTATGTTGTACATGCCTGCCTGCCAACATTAATCCATTCCATTAATCCATGAATCGAAACTAACATACATTGTTTGCCAAATGCGCCACCCGATATCATATTAACCATTGCCAAAACATACCATAACGTATATCTAGTGCGCCAA
This sequence comes from Picea sitchensis, assembly GCA_010110895.2. Lineage (NCBI taxonomy): Eukaryota > Viridiplantae > Streptophyta > Pinopsida > Pinales > Pinaceae > Picea > Picea sitchensis. The sequence continues at coordinate 36,884 of SNQJ01S0017283.1, forward strand.
GGATAACTCAATAGTAATCGTATAGCCATTAACATTTCTAGTTAGGACTAACAATAATCCTTTTAATTTCAATTTCTCATAGTATAACATAGCATAGCATATTTTTCTTTCTTAGATTTTTTCATAGGTCCTTTTTCCATTGCTCTTATTTGTTGTTACTAACTTGTATCTTGTGCAGGTGTAAGATTCAAGTCACCGATAGCAATTGTAATAATAGTTAACATAAGCCATCATGACATGGAATTTAGAGTTTAGATCAATAGAACCCACATATAACATGCATTATCCATCTGTTATTATGTCACAAATAAAACCAACATTTCACCATCAATCATGTAGAGCCCTGTAAGCATCATCGAACAACAACATAAAATGTGTAACAAGACAATATTTGATCCTTGAATCTACAAGAGGGTCCCACCTATTAGTATTATATATATCATTTTCTTATAAATAATAGGCTTTTAGCAATACTTTGTAGGCGAAATCCTCGTTGCGATTTTAATCGTCAACAAACTAGCGACTCCACTAGGAAATTTGTTTCCAACAGATTAAGAACTCAGAACACATGGTTTCATAGACCAAGAACAACTGATCAAGAAAATATAACCAGGAAGATTATGCAACAGGGGGAAGTGAGCAGATTTAATGGAAAAATCACTGGGAATTTGGGTATAACTAATGAAAAATGTTAAGTATGAGGGGGTTTATCCCTGTATGCATAATCATTCAACCAAAACCTGATATTTACTTCAAGGAGAAAATTTTATGGACTTGCTCTTTTAAATTCTCAAATGGATGAAGAAATGGAAAGAAAAAGCGGGAGATAACCAATTTATTTATAAGACATCAGTGAAAGCAGATAACAAATTCAAGTGTGCTTTCAGGGGGGACATCGTAACAACTGTGTAAGCTTGATTGTTATTGACTAACAATACCTTGTAGGAGTGTCACTGTGGCAGAACTGATCGAACATCTTATTCTTGACCAAGATCACCTAAAAGATGAAAAAGCGATAAAAATCATGACAGAATTTAGATTACAAAATTTAAAACAACAGAAATAAAATGATAGAAATGTAAAAGCAGCAGGAAACTTATCAAGAAGGAAGCAAAAATAAAATTACTATAAAAGCAGAAATAAAAACAGTGGAAAATGAAAGCAGAGCTAGACCTACTAATATACATAAAATCCAAACAGTGTTAAAACTTTTCAGGTTGGTTCCACGTAATGTTTCAAGTGAGAACCGTTAGTTCTGTAGGAAAACAATCGCTCCTGTAAATCTTTTGGAATGTAAGAGTTAGTACCCAAGACAAAAGCGATCTTGAAAGGACCCATACATAATTTTTCAGACTTTGAAACAATTGATAGTCCTTTAGAGTATATGATTAGATCATCAAGGTAAACATGAATAACTTCACCGATCAAATTATCGAAAATTATTTGCATAGGTATTTTAAAAGCGGTACTTGCATCAGGTAAGCCAGAAAGCATACGTTCATAAGTCACAGTACCCCAATTAGTAATAAACGTGGTTCTATGTTTATCTGCCCTTTTTACCTTGATTTGATTGTAACCCAAAAAATTGTCAAGTAAGGACATCATCTGTGACCATGCGACATGCTAAAAAATGATTTCGATGTTAGGGAGAGGAAAGTGATCTTTTATACTAGCTCGATTTAATGTGCAAAAATCAACGCATAATCTGATCGGACCGGTTGTTTTTCGAACATGAACCAAATTGGAAACCCATTCAGAATACTTGACCGGAAAGATGATTCCAACCTTCAAGAGTTTTTCCAAATCCTTTCGAATAGTTGCTTCCAGTGAAGGGTTGATAGGTCATTGTTTTTGCCTAATTGTTTTTATGCCTTCCTTGATGGGGATGTCATGTTGTATAAGACTAAGATCAAAACCACGAAGATACTCATAAGACCAAGCAAAAACATCTTGAAATTCACCAACTAGCTCGACAAACTTCATTTTCTCTTCATCAGAACATTGGGCACTTATTTTAACATTCTTTGGAGACTCGGGTGTCCCAATGTTCAAGGAGGTGGTTTCACCCACCTTCCTTTTCGACTCCTCTTCTTTTTGTTTCTCTTTATTGCCTACATCACTCAATGAAAACAAACTCTCTAAAGGAGTCAAGCCTTTAGGAATCTTGTTATCTTTTATGGATATGATTTCCTTACTCTTATAGGGTTCATTTTGAATGAAAGCACAGATGCTCTCATCACTAGGGAAGACTTGCAAAGATTCTATATTCTCAGGGATACGTGGACGATATAGAGATTGAAAAGTACAATTAGGTCTATGTGGCAGAACTTTTCGATTAAGAGAGGCTACAAAAACAACTAACCGATCAACCATTGAGTTCAATTCCCTCTTAACATGAGTGATGTTAAAAGATAATAAGTTCTAGATAAGTGCCCAAACTGTTTGGGTGTATCGTTTCATCAACTTGTTGCTAGGAGAGTATATCTTACGTACAAGGTTCACAACAAGCTTGGTATCTCCAAAAACTGAAAGGTGACCAAAGCCAAGATTATAAGCGTTTTCAATACCTAATAATAAAGCTTCGAATTCAGTGACATTATCTGTGCAAGCAAACTCCATCTGTAAGAAAAGTTGTGAATTTTCCCCACAGGAGAGTACAAGATTCTACCAGCTTCATTACCTTCGCTAGAGCACGAACCATCAAAGTGCATATGCCACATACCATCATCTAAATCAATCTGTTCCAAGGGGATATTATCTTCCTCAGCAAAGATGGAATACACCCCTAGGTCCTCTTCGATATAGTTCACATTAGGTTGTGGAACACTTTCTATGTAAGGTGAAATCCTTCCCTCTCTAAGGACTATAATGTTTTTTCCATTTCGAGGAATGAATAAGTGTGTTTCGTCGAGTGAGAGGTGTCCTCCTGTCAAAGCTTGCCAATCTCTTCGCAACATGACTTCGTAATTTCTTACTGGCATGTCAATTACCTGAATGCTAAGGGTTGTCCTTATTTCAGGATGTGCGCACAAAACTAAGGTCACATCTTTAATTTCACCTATGGTTGTTTGTTGTAGACTATTATAAGAGAGCATGCTCTTGGCATTTTCATTTGTACAAGACAAGCCTAGGTCTTCCATAATAATCTTCGACATCACACTTGGGCCCGAACCGCCACCAATGAGGCAACAATAGTCTATCTTATCCATAATCTTTACAAAAATATAAAAAGGGGGATTTTTTTATAGGGTATCTAAAGTTATGTACACCTACTTTATTTACAGACGAATCCTCTTCATTCACCTTTTCATAGAGGTTGGCTACAACGAAAGCTTTTCCTTTAATGAATTGTTTTATATGCCTATGTTATTCAAGGATGACAACCTTGTCCAGGAGGGTGGCATCTACTTGGATGTTGGCCAACTGATTCAGAATATTGTATTTGGAAGAAGGGAGAGGGGAAGTTGTTCCATGACTGTAAAGAACCTTAGGAACCTAAACCATAGCAGTTGGTGATGATGGGATTGGGCTAGAAGAATTGCGGGGAGGATCATATTTGCCTTTGGGGGCGTAGGATTTGTTCCTAGTATTGATGATCATGACATCTTCTGGCTCTGCAAAATCTAGAGCAACGATGGTAGTTTTTCATCTTTTACCAAATATCTTATCTCTGATACTCTTCCTTTCCTCATATGTGACTTCCTCGTGGTGTTCCTCGCAAATGTTACACCAACTTCGAGGCATGATAGCTTTAGGCTGAAAATTATTTTCAATTGGATTTCTTGTACTAGTTGTAAGAGGGCGGACATGTCTGTCTGTTTAACAGATTCTTCCTGGGGAAGACCTGTTCTTTCGAGATGTTATTCATACTCTAAACAAGTATGCAAAGTGGAATCGAGGTTATCAATGACTTTTTCCTCAAGCCTATGGTGATATGGGGAAGGTAATGCATTGTAGTAATGCATGAAAGCGGCTTGGTTCTGAGGTCAAATGAGTTAAGGGATTTGATTGTATAACTCAGTGAAACACAAGTTGAAGGACTTGATGGTTTCACCATCCTTATAGGCGATGTTATTGTACTCTTGTAACTGCTCAACTGGGTTTTTAGATTGCCCATAGGTGGACCCTAACCAATAAAATAACTCCTCCCAAGTAAACAGAATCCTTGGAGGAAGGTCAATGAAATCAATTGCATCTTTTTCTTCTAAGGAATTGACGAGTAAGCACATGCAAGTATCGTTGTCATTGGCTCCTATGTTATGACAAGGATTAGAAAATGCCACCAGGTGTTCGTTTGTAGTTATAGTGTTATTTCCTGAAAACCTAGGGAGATGCTCTTTGAATTTAGGAAGTGGACAAGTAGCAGGTGCTAGGTTAAGAGGAGAGGACACATGCCACGATGTGGTTGTGGCATCTTCTTCAAACTGAAAAATCCCATACTTTTTAATGACTTTGGTGGGATTTGTGGTAGCTTGGACAGGAATATGGTGGCTATATAGGCTACCAATCATTGACGAAGCTGAAGACTGAGAGGAGAAAGCACTTCCAGTACCACCAGAGCCACCACTAGATGCCATCTTGTGGATGATAGGTGAGGGAGAGAAAGACGAGTTGGATGAATCAGACAAAGTTCTCCTTAGATCACTTTGTTGGGTTGATAAAACAACTCTCCTTCTTCTTATTTCAACAATAGGATTAATTTCAGTTGATAAGCCTCTTCTTCTTCTACAAACACGAGACTCTAAGGACATGAAAGTAAGGCCAAAACTGGAGGAACAAGAAGGTTACTGTTCATTTCTAGGCTGTCTACGTCTAGCTTCCCAACATTCTTGGGCACTAATATCTCGTTCAATCGTTGCCCATGAATGATTAAGCTCGACACGAGTATTGGCAGTGTCTAAAATGGTGTTGAACAAATTCAAAGCAATGTTGGTTTGATCCTTAAGACGAGGCTCAATATTGGGTTGCGTTGCAACAAACACATCCCTTAAGAAATTAAACAGTCAAAGAATCAATATCAGAAAAAAAAATAGATGTATTCGATGTTAATCAAGCACAAAAACTAACCAGAGAGGTATTGAAGATCTCCTTAGTATGGTCGCCAAATAAATGTTGAGGAAAAGATATGAGATGATCTTACTCAAACATTTTCAGATCATGCTTAGCTAAAGCAAGATAGACAGGAATATCACCCTATGTTTATAGCCATCAAAATCAATATCCTAACTGACGAGTGTTGTCTAGAAGTGCTTAGGCTGTTTTTTTATAAATAAAAGCTTGCTGAAAAAATCATTATTTATGTATATTTTTGAACATATCAGATGTTGAAATAAATATAGAGATAGAAGTAAAGACACCAAGTCAATAATCAAAACAGATGAGACATAAATCAATCCTTTATTTCATTACAATTCATCAAAGAATCATTCTCTTTACAAAATTTCCTAGGGAAGTTTTGGAGCAAAGTCAAAATTAGACGTCCCCAATGAAACATACAAAAGGGATTCTGACAGAAAATAAAAAACTGAACTTTAAAAGCTGCATCAGCTTGTCACAGATTGTTGCCCACTCGACTTTGCACAATAGCCTTTGTCAATCATGAAATCTAATTCACAAATAGACAAGTCTACACAGACTATCAATGATAGATGAACACCTCTTAAGAACAAGTGTTTGAATGATGTAATTCATCCCTGAATCTTGTTTTCTATAATAGGACCCTGCTATCATAAAAAAAAATTAGGCTTCTAATGAATTAAGGAATGAATGAAAACTTTATTATCTCAACAAAAACTCAAAGAGCAAACCTTAGTATGCTTCTCCTTCTATTCTCCTATTGTTCCTCCCTTTCCTTTTTCCTTTAAGCAAATTACTACTGGTTGAAGAAGTTGAACTACTTCCTTAGTTAAGTTAACTAAAACTCAACCAACTTTTTAGTTAGGGGGAAAAATAATAAATCATAATAAGGGTTTTTAAATAAATAATAACTAGTAGGTGGGACCCTTTGTGACTCCCTTTAGCTTTTAACAATCATAACACAACTAGTTAATTAAACAAAACATCCCTCCTTGTGACTCCCATCACCACATTCATATTTGACAATTTATCTCAATGATAATTGAAACTATTTCCAAAATATATTATCCATATATCCAAAAATAGTGTGTTGTCCAAAATTTCAGAAGTGAACTGTTCTCATCAATTAATAAATAAATAAAAACTTAAAATCCATATTTTCCACTCTGGGAGACAATCTTTCCCTTGTTGTTGTTGTCACCTTTTGATAACAGTGTATAGAGAATCTTGGCCTTTTAGGGCCCCTGTTCCAATTACCTCTCCCTTGGTTACCTCTGCTGAAAAAGTTCATTCCTGTGTGCATAATTGATTAGCAAATAGTTTCTTTAACAACCATACAATACAACTCTTTTAAAATATGAAATAAAATTTGGCTCAACGACATATCAGACTCATGTAATCCAATCCATACAAATTGTTTAATAGTTGTCAATGAGCAAGGGGTGAACACAGGTTCTGGATTATGCGAAGGGTTGTATTCAGCGAAAAATGTTAAAATGAGGGGGAAAGATCATGATTACTGCTCACAGACAACACACAATCAATTGTAATGTAAACCAAAGAATATATCACTGTAATCCATCCCTGCGATCTTAAACTGTCACAATACATAGTTTCCTTTAACTGTAATTAAATTTTAGGAACATGGAGTGGAAAATGAATATGGGAAGGCGAGGGGATTGTAATGGGCGAAAAGTGAAATAATGGTAGGGAAAAGAGCGAATAATGTTCATAAAATCAATTAAGTAATCCCTAAAACAAATATGTGTTTAATGCAAACGATTCAACACCAACTAAACAATTACTGTGATAAATTAAACAATTACTGTGTGTTAACACTTGTTCATTGTCCACATTTAAATCTTCAACCCTTTTAATTAAAACAGGGTCATCATATTCAAAATCACATGCCTTTCAAACATCCTGTATAAAGAATTATGTTTCCTCTCATCTCTTCCATTTAATATTTAAAACAAAATCCCAATGAACACACAGTCATTTGTTTCAACTCTATTGAGCATTAAAACCTTAGCCACTGTCCATAAGTTAATTCCTCAAATCAAACACAGACACAAGCTCTTTCAAAACGTGCCTGATTCCATTCCTTTAACCAATTTAACAATTAAATTGCAGTGAAACCCTACTACTAAAAACCCCGTGCCCATCTTTGATGGTTCAATAAAACAATACGATGCACGATATCGATAAATCATACACAGTGGACAACCAATCCACAATCCTCAATACTTCAAACTGCAATAATCCCGATTGGGCAATTAAAACACATAGTAACAACGATCATCATTTCAATTTATAACACACTGTAGGAAACATACAGACCAACGCATAACACAAAGAAGCATTTATGTGACTGTACATATCTAATTACTCCCAATGAAACCATAAAACAATGTTGAGTTATCAATCCAACTGTCACAATAAAAGAATGCAACGACTATATACCAATAATCATTTTTGTTTATAACTGTGTAATCAACTCTATAAATAGAGACGAGCTAATAATCAACCACTGTCGACGCTATTCCACCAACTCATAACAGTCAACAAGATACCCGACAGGATATAACTGGCTCAATTTATCAAAATCAGGCTCTGAATAATCAAGGGTTTGCTCAGTGGAACCAACACAGGGAGACTAGAGTCGACCTTATCAACAGCAGGTGAGAACCCTTCAAGACAACACGGTGGACATACATGCACTATAACCCTTAACTCGTATGATAGGGTGTAGTCCGGCCTCAGGTAGGAGAGACTATGAATAGGAGAGCAGAGGTTCCTTACTGGCCAGTAAACAACATCAAGAACACGCAGGGCATAACCCTCGTGTTTTTCCCCAAAAAACTGAATAATGTTGATATAAATGCAGAGCTCAGGTAATAACAACCAACCCTAAAGCAAGCCTCTTGGCATAATAGCCACCATAACCAACTGTGCAGATACCAATAACATAAAAGAAGCCCACGACCAAAGGGAGAATGATATGCAATGACCCAAAGGTGGTTCAAAAATTACACAACAACCCCATAACAACAAGTACGACCGAGTATGGTTACAAGGACAAAAACCCACAGAGACAACAGAGAGCCTTCACAACTTCCACCACACATAACAGTTAATGAAATTGTGACTTCAACCATCAAATTTTCCATTCGCAATGAATAACACAAACAACCATTCCATAAAAACACCATGAGTTTACATAGTTGTTAGCCTCAAGAAAAACATAGACCAATACATCACCGAGCCAATATTTATTTCATAAACAGAGCGAGTTCATGGATGGCGAAACAAAACATACCTATAACCAAATGGCCTTAAAATGCAAGATTGGTCGAGCAGTTCCTTCCACACCTTAATATCATAGCTTAACCACAACAAAAATCAAATGAACAATAACCAAGCTAGGGTGACGACTAGTGGGAGAAGTGTGGAGGGACATGCAGTAAATGCACGTCGCTTCCATCCTCTCCTCATTCAATTACGTAGTACATGCCACCCGATATCATATTAACCATTTCCAAAACATACCATAACCTATATTAAGTGTGCCAAGGATAACTCAATATTAATCGTATAGCCACTAACATTGCTAGTTACGACTAACAATAATCCTTTTAATTTCAATTTCTCATAGTATAGCATAGCATAGCAGAGTTTTCTTTCTTAGATTTTTTCATAGGTCCTTTTTCCATTGCTCTTAATTGTTGTTACTAACATGTATGTTGTGCAGGTGTAAGAATCAAGGTGCCAATAGAAATTGTAATAATAGTTAACATAAGCCATCATGACATGGAATTTAGAGTTTAGAGCAATAGAACCCACATATAACATGCATTATCCATCTGTTATTATATCACAAATAAAACCAACATTTCACCATCAGCCATGTAGAACCCTGTAAACATCATCGAACAACAACATAAAATGTGTAACAAGACTATCTCTGATCCTTCGATCTACAAATAGGTCCCACCTACTAGTATTATATATATCATTATCTTATAAATAATAGGCTTTTAGCAATACTTTGCGGGCGGAATCCTCGTTGTGATTTTAATCGTCAACACTTCCCTCTTGAGGATCATTCCTTCCTCTTGCCTCGAAATAAGTCGCCTATACACAAACTTAATCTAGATTTGAAGGGTTAAACATAAGTATTGTATGCCTCAAGTAGCTATGCAAACCGCCAATATATTTGAGTAAAGTTTCTTATCATAAAAAGATTTTATGAAAGTTTCTTCCTCTGAAGGAAGAGTTCCATGACTCTCCTCATGAGCCATACTTGGTGAATATATCCTTGAAGCTTGAGGTGAGTTGATAGTTCTCCTTCTTGACAGTTGAGAACTTTGCTCTACAAGTTGACCTTCTCCTCTTGTGAGCTTCAACCTTGTAAGCATTAGAAAAACAAAACACTTGCAAATAATCAAGCCTTCAAAAACCTATGCTCTGATACCAACAGATTTGAAATTGAAATGAGTTTATTTCCAATTGATCTGAAAATGAAGAAGACTTGTCTCTTTTAAATTTCAAGTGTAAAAATGGTATGTGTTTGGGTAATTGGATCAAGTTACTAACACATAAGTTAATGAGTCTTTACTTAATCAGGAGTAGCATATCAAACATATAAAAACCATCAATAATGAACACATAACAAAGCAAATGATAAAGGACTTCATCCCTCTCTTAGGCTACATATCCCGGTCCAGATTCCCTTGGATCATTTTCATTATGCTTAAAAAGTGCTCTTACATTGCTTAGAATACAGAATAGATGGCTCTAGTGGCTCCAGAACGTCCAAAAACCACCAGCTAGGCTTTTTTGCACCTGGTTTGGCCAAAAAATGAGGAAGTTACACCTCCTAGAAGTTTTCCCCTTTAAGCTTGTTGTACTTGCTCGCCAAATTGCACCCATTGTGTGACTAACTTGGCCTCTGTGTGTTTTCTGTCCAAAACCCAGCACATGCAACGATTCCTGCAAAAAGGACGAAAATGTAGGACCGTTTGCACTGGCCCCCAAACCTCAACGGAGAACTCGGTCGTATGGCCCCATGTGGCCAACGACCTAATAGTTGTGCACGACATTGGCTATGTCCTCTCGGCCTGGCTTGTGGTCTTGTGATAAAGTAACATGTGATCGGGGGATTAACTCTAAGTTCTAACCCCTTTTCCCGCCAATGGTTATATGTGTGGACATATGGTGTAATTATTGGGGCTCTACGTTGGAGAGTTTCATGCCATTGGTTCTACGATATTGTTGCATGGTGTGGATATAACTGAGGGCTTAACTCCAAGTGCTAATTCCTTTTCCCGCCACCGGTTATATGCGTGGACGTATGGTGTAATTATTGGGACTTTGCACTGGAGAGTTCCACGCCATTGGTTCTACGATATGGTCGCATGGTGTGGATATAACCAAGGTTGGGGCCTAGGCCCCGACCCTTTAATACTATGCCCGATCCTTAATGTTAATTCAAATTAATTTAAACAAACCATAGGTGTAAGAAACACCCATAGGCGGGCTGGTAGCCCGGGCCCTGCCAAATCTTTAACGTGTCCCTTGGAGGTCGGAGGTTCGACCCCCGTGGACTTCACCACTTTTTCTCACTAGAGGGTGCAACGTGGCAGCCCATGACTGGGCCACGTGGCACCATACGACTTGCCAGAATAACAACACGTGTCAACACCTAAATCACCCACCTATCTGCTACATAGCATGTATGACCATGCCACATCACCTGTATGACCATGCCACGACACCTGCCACGTTAGCACTATACATATTGTACAATCAACTATATTTAGTTTGTTTGGCAAAATGAACATAACACAATATCTTGCTCATACGACGTTTGTTTGAGCCCGTTCAAGTTGTGTTGGGTTCGTGAGGACGAGGCCTACACACGTGTCCATTTTGAAGTGATTCCGTGCACTTTGATTTTTGAGCAAAATTTGATCCCCTGGATCAACTTTAGACCATAAAGGGATCTTTTGAGTTTGCACACCAACTCTTGCTTGCTCTTTACTAAAAATCCTTCAGGTTGTAAACATGTATATTTCTTCTTCTAGTTCCCTATGTAGGAACTTGTCTTCACATCCATCTATTCTATCTCCATATCGAATGCTACAGTCAAAGACATTAATACTCTAATGGAAGTTAGTTTTGAAACGGGGGAAAAAATCTCACCAAAGTTGACTCCCTCAACTTGGGAATATACTTTCGCTTCTAATTGAGCTTTGAACTTCTTGATTTGACCTGCGATATTCATCTTCTTCTCGAACACCCACTTGCTACCGATGAGATTTCTTCCACTAGGTAACTCGACTAAGTCCCATGTCTCATTCTTGTACAAGGATTCAATCTCTTCGACCATGGCGTCCTTCCAGAGTTTACCCTCTCTTGAGTCGACTGCCTCATCAACCGACTTGGGTTCATCGTCGATGGTAGTTAACACAAATGTAGGATAGAAGTCAGGAGGACTATACCCTTCAACTAGTTTTCTTATTCTTTCTGACCTCCTTACCACCGTAGTCAATTGTTCCACCTCTTCCTCAGATTCAATCGACGCATTTGAATCATCTTCTTCGTTCCTCAGTTCAAACCACATCGTATTAGGATAATTCTTGGTTTGAACAACTTCCTTAGTCTCATATTTACCTTCGACTTCTCTGAAGATCACATCTCGACTGTACATTGTTCTCCTTGATGCAGGATCCTAGAGATTATATCCTTTCATCCCTTATTTATACCCAATGAAAATACATTTGACTGCCTTGTTGTCCAACTTGCTCCTCTTTTCCTTGGGAACATGCACAAATGCATCACAAACAAATACTTTGAGATGTGCCACCGAAGGCTTCTTACCAGACCATACCTCATTTGGAATTGTGTCGACTAATGCCAACGAAGGAGAAATATTCACCAAATATCTTGCAGTCTCGACTGCCTCCGCCTAGAATTCTTGTGCAAGCCCAGGACCACTAAGCATGCCCCTTGCCTTGTCGATCAACGTTCTATTCATTCTCTTGGAAACTCCATTTTGTTATGGGGTATATGGTGTGGTATTTTGGAGTGCTATGCCACCCTGCTTACATAACCGATCAAATTCCTTTCCACATAATTCACTACCATTGTCAGTCCTCAACACTTTAAACCTCTTGTCTGTTTGGTTTTCCACAAGAGTTTTAAACTCCTTAAATCTCTTGAAAACCTATGATTTCTTCCTTAGGAAATACATCCATGTCTTTCTGGAAAAATGATCTATGAATGAGACATAGTATAGGGACCCACCAAGTGAAGGCACTGTAACTGGGCCAAACATATCACTATGCACCAGTTCTAGAATCCCATTTGCCCTTGTTGCTCCAGATGGGAACCTCACTCGACTTTGTTTCCCATATATGCAATGCTCACAAAAGTCGACTTCTAAACCACATTCAAGAAAACCTTCGACCATACCTTTGCTTTGCATAGCTCGAAGTCATTTTTCTCCAATGTGTCCCATCCTCTCGTGCCATAACCTGGTCGGTTCAAGTTCATCAGGTCTTGTCGATTCGGTTTGAACCGACTTAGCTCTAGTTGAGTCGATTTGTGTTGATATCGAGTCACAGTCAAGTCAATTTAAGGAGAAATGATGTTGTTGCATCCAGTTGAGTCGACGTTCCCTAACATCTTGTACAGGGTACTGATATGAACTCCTCTCATTAAGATCGTCGCACCTCTAACCATTTTGCACGAATCCTTTTGAAACAGAGTATGCACGCCCACATCAGTCATTTTGCTAACAAATATCAGGTTTCTTGCCAAACCCAGAATGTGTAGCACACCTGGAAGGATTATTTTCCTCCCATCCTACAGTGTCAGTCAGACTCTTCCCCGTTTGAAAATTCTGGTTGTCGAGTCGTCCCCCAAGAACACATCACCCCCATCGTATTGTTCATATTCACATAACCATTCTTTATGTGGTGCCATATGATATGATGTTCTAGAGTTGATTAACCAAACGTCTTGATTCGACTATGTACTGGTCGACGCCAGGTACACATCACCTCCCTTTTTCGAGGTCGTATTTCTCTTAGTTGACTGCTTCTCATCGGATCCATCACTGCCTTTAGTTTCCTTCGACTTACAATCCTTTTTATAATGCCAAGCTTTACTGCATTTCCAACATCTTCGGGCCGACTGAACCAAGGATTTAGATCTACCCTTTGACTTGAACTTTCTACCGGAGAATCTGCCTTTGTCTCTGTCTACTAGTCGACCTCTCACTACCAAAGCGTATTTGGTCAATCCTTCCATGTTCTTCCTTCTCATCTCTTCCGACAACAGAGAAGCAACCACGTCCTCTAGTGCTAGCGTGGTTGTATTACTCCCAATAGCCATGAATAAGTTGTCCCAGGAGTCTGGAAAATAACATAATAGGCCGATACATTTCTCTTCATCAGTGATCTTTATATCCACAGACGATAACTAGCTCAACACGGTGTTAAACACATTTAAATGCTCAGTCACCGAACTACCATCACTCATCCTTAGAAGATACAGTTTCTTTCTGAGAAACAACTTATTTACCATAGATTTTCACTGATATAAGCTTCGTAGCCTGTCCCACAGTTTCTTGGCTAAATCTTCACCTGAGACATTCAACAACACTGAATCTGCAAGACAAATCTGAATCGTAATTCTTTCTTTCCTTTCGAGTTTCTCTCATTCTTCCGTCGACATGCATGTCGGCTGGGTACCTGGATAGATCATTGTCCATTGTTCTCGATCCATAAGAAGATCTTCCATTTTAAGCTTCCAAAGTTCAAAATTCTGGCCATTGAATCTTTCTATCTCTATTCTGGAATTGCTCGCTATTCTTTACCATGATCTTTAAAATGATTTATGACTTATGACTCTTACTATACGTAGGTTTAGTTCTCAGATTCAATATTTGCAGATCAAGGTTTTATATACTCACCAAAGCATTACATCGCTCTGATAACTCACTTGTTAGGGAAGACCTAAGCTCTGATACCACATGTCAGAAAATGCAGGAAACTTCCACACTAATCCTAGCATAAGATAATAATAATTTAATCAAGAACGCAAATGAAAACAAGAAATCACATAGTACACTGAGATTTTACCCTGTAAACCCTTAATTGGGAAAACCAACATTCCTTTGAGCATTCTACTCTCTTGTTCTCTTAGTCGTTCAGAATAAAAGGTTACATGTCTAACATTGGTCCACACCTAAGACACAATCAACATCATACCCTGTTGTACAAGCAAGAATAACCCTGTAGCTAAATTGGCTTACATATGCATAATCGACAACCTACACTTACACATGCATTAACTTGCAAAAGTGCACTCTATGATCACCTAACAACAATAACCTTTATTGTCTTACAACATGCCTCTTTATAGGCGTTACAACAGGTAAAACCCTAAAGATTGGCACCCAAAAATGGTTACAGATCCATGCATATAATTGGATACAAATCCCGCAAAACTCAAGATTTTGTTACAGTCGACTCCAAGTCGAGTTTACCAGTCAACCTCCATTCAGTGTCTATTCAATCGTCTCACGCCCTCACGTTGACTTCTTGTTGGTTGACTTGTCGTTGATATCTTCAAATTCAACTTCACCTAGTTGACTTCCTCGACCTTCGACTTGTTGTCGATCTACCTCGACCGTAAGTTGATTCACCTCGAATAGGCTTTCACTGCAAAGAATATAACAACCCAACAATGGGGAGGTGTGATCCGAATTGGATCCTCTCCAAAACATTGTAATAAGCACTTAGTTTCTTACTCTTTTGAAAATTTTGTAAACATGTATTTTTTATTTCATTTTGTCTTTTTGGCAAAAATTGGAAGTGGAAACGAACCATTTTGATGGTTGTCCTTCCAAAGGCAACCCATTAAAACAAACAAAGGTTGTAGCGAAGAAGACATCAACAGGGGAGATGCAAGGAGAAAGAGGGAACAACAATAGTAGAAATTAGAGCTTGAAGAAGGCAACATGCTTGAAGTTTGGTGGATGAAGGAGTTAATGTGCATGTTCACTCTAAACAAAGGTGTCTCTGAGCCTTGGCCTTTGCAATTTTGTAATGTCACTGAGTAACAATACACAGACTCTGTGTATTGCTCACCCTTTGTAATTTTCTCTTTGACCATAATAAAAGAAAAACCCATTTAAGTGTTGACATATGTGAGTTAATCCATTATGTTCTTTGGGTAATTTGTTATCAGTTGTAGTGCTCTATGCATACTTTGTTGAAGAACATTTTCAACCTGTAGCACCCGTGCACATAGTCTATTATTGTTGGGAACATTTTCGACTTGTCGGGGCATTTTCCTTTTGCCCATAAATCGTAGATTATATATATATCAAAGTCTAGGATTGTCAGGGTGTTTATTAGCTTCCCATGGACCATATACATGTGTTTTCCCACTCGTTGGCCAACACTTTCGCCCATACATTTTTCTTTGTCGTTGAATGCCGAAACTGAACTGCCAACTTTTTTGACTCACCATGGGTTACCAAAATCAACCTTGGATGTTGTCTATTCGTCGTGTGTCACCGAAATCACTATTTATTCATCGCGGGTCACCAAAATTTGCCTTTCATAATTTCCTTTGAGTTGTTGGTCACTAAATTCGACCTTCCCAAGTTTTCCCTTCACATTTTGGCCTCGAATCCGCCTCTTATCTATTTGTTTTTCCCACGGGTCGAATTACTTCGACTTGGCTTCCCGTTTAGACGAGTTCCCTTCCTCATTCGACCGACAAGCATCTCTTGGTCGACCCGACTTGGGTAAATTCGACTTGGATAAATTCGACTTGGGTAAATCCGACTTGGGTAAATCTGACTTGGATCAATTCGACCTTGTCGACTTGCATTACCTCTTATCCGACTTGCCGCATCTTTCTGACTCATCATTTTTCGACTCGACTTGTGGCTTGATTGGTTGAGAATTTCCCATAATCCAAAGAGCTAAAGTTATAATTGTTTTATTATGCAAAAGTATCTGTGTTGGTGAGACAGACAGACCATAGGCCTATCATTTACAGATCAACTTTATGAATAATTATTTGTTAATTGAGTGAATTTATAAATTGGTTGCTATAATCGCATGATTAATTACTTGAGCTTGTAGATATTTATTGTGGTTGCAAAGCTTTATATTTTCATTTGTTATTTTATTTATTTTTAAATCATCTATCAAATTTAGTAGATTATCTATGGCATGTATATACATATATGGAAGTTAAATCCATGTAGAATGAAAATGGGTTAACAAACTCATTCCCTAAGTGTAAATTTCTATATAAAAATAACATCATTAGAATTATTCATTTCAACCTTCAACCGAATTTCAAAAACGTGCATGTGTGTGGTATCCAACAAACTCATTTGTATACATGAGATTAATCCAATTATAGATTCAAGACCATTCGACGGGCTCACCAATGTCCCGACATAAGAGGGTCCAACCACAAAGTCAACCATTGGTTGCACCCTAATTTACAATTTTGTTAAGGATAGCCCATTCTTATAGTGCAAGGAAGGAAATATCATTTAAAACAGAAATTTATTTATCATTGCGAATGCAACCTACATGAAATTATAATTTTCCAAACTATGGCCCCAAAACCTTCATCTATTTTTCATATTAGAGTGTTTAGGTTGCATGACTATTGATTTCTAATTTTTCCCTCAGAATTATTATTTATATTATCGATTGCATAATTTACATTGAATTACATGGATGATGTAAGTCAACACGCTTTCCCGTCCCATGGGATAGCACAATTGGTTAGGACGTGCGCACACTCTTCCAGTTTGGGGAGAGGTCACGAGTTCGAAACCTGTGTCCCTTGGGGCTGCGAAGCTTTATCACTCCCATATCAGCCACTATGTGCGGAAGTATCTGGGGTGGGTTTCCAACGCGGAATTCCAACGTGGAAAAAAAAAAAAGTCAACACGCTTTCCCGTAGATGTAAACTACAACATATAAAACATTTCTCGTATAGTCTTGTGTTTTATGATAATAAGAAGAAAATAAATCGATGGATCTAATTATGAAACAACCTGTAGAATTGATCATGACAACAAATAGTAATAAGGTAACAGACTAGGCAAAACCCCAAGCCTTATAATTTAATTTGCACACATCCAAATGATATTTAAAACTATAAATTTATATTCTCAACTTGCACCTGAATAACATTTAACTGGTCTCTATTTCAATTTTGTTTAATACCAAGTTTCTCTGCCTTGTGAGTTCTTATTTCATTTTATCTTATAAGTCAACTCTCCAGTTAACTAATAAAGTTTTATGTGCATACATGCATAAAACAAAATTAACTATTATGAAAATGAGCAACACTCCAGTTGCAACCAAAGAATCAATCAACTCTAAAGATAATTCTAGTCAATAGCTTCAATGACGATCACTCCTCGACAATGTAGAAAATAAATTTAGGCTATAGTGATGTGACTTGTATAAGGCAAGAACACGTGTATTTCGTTGACAATTTAATAAAAAATAGATGTATTGTGTTTTATCAACACATAAACTGCCACAAACCTGCAATCCACCTAGTTTATTTTGTTGAAACTTGAGTCCACCCAAGACATTGCAACACTTGAAGTTGTGCGACACTACCTTGCCTCGATCGCAATGGCTTAGACAACCTATACCTACTACAACCAGACTACACCTCTTCACCTAAGGTTTTCCCATAACTTTGCCTTGGGATACAACAAATTAGATGCCCAACCAAGTCTAAGCCACTTAGTTCATCCAACAAGTAACGCTTAGGCATGTGTCCAACCATAGCCTTAAAACATTCCAGCAGTACTAACACTTAGCCAATTAACAATATGCAAGGAACAATAGCATTCAATACACATAAATCAACCATGGAACAAAAATATGGATAGGCACCAAGACAAGGGACTTAACTAATTGCTTGCAACCCAATTACATATGTGCAAAGAAATCAAGGAAAACTACCCAACAAACTTGCACAATCCAACCCTTGAAGCTTTCATAGGTCTGTCTCCTACAGGTCTTGTTCCACTATTTGTCTCATCGAGGCAGTGTAAGTCATTCCATTATGCCCAACCTTGGACTTGGCACAATAGTAGAACTAATTGCACTCCTATGAGTGACTTCTTTTCCATGCCTTATCACTTTAAGGTGTCCACCTAAATATATGAGCTTGCCTTGTCCCACGAAGCCCCTATTGTCCCAAGGTAGACCCAAATGTCCTTGAACATTCTTACTCTTCTTCGATGAATTGTTCGTCGATCATTATGTTGAATCGTTCCAAATCATCGTGAGTATGTCCAACTCATCTCAAGATCATCCAAAATGTTCCATCTTCCAGGTATTCCCATCGACCTAGGTCATCTTGTCTACGATCATTTAGTTTGATTGCACCCAAGTGTACCTAGTTGTACCTAAGTGGGCCAACACGTATGATCTATCTCAATTCATCTGAAGGGTACTTCGTCCACTCGCCTTAGTTGACCCAATCATCCCAAGTGCATTAGACTCATCCAAGTCCGCACAACTATGCTCGATAAACATAAGTTGATTCAGTTGTGCCCAAGTGCACCTTGTCAATGTGCCCAAGGCATTCGAAAAATGTTCACCTAGCTAATGCACCCAAGGCATCTAGAATATCTGCACCCAATGAATGTGTACCCGACGAGTAAACCCCACAGTTGTGATCCATGATGTTAGATCCTAGGCCTACACCTCTCCCTTCTACTCATCAAACCAACCCATTCATCCATCAACCTAGCTCTTGGTTAGTTTTTCTTCTTCATTGCTTGTTAGGTCATTTTCTTTTATGTCATCCCCTCTTTTCTTAATGTTAGTTGTTTGTGTTTATAAGATTAAGTCAAGTCTTGATTTGAGTTTAGATAAGTCCTATCACCATGGTTTATATCACTGGTGGATCACAAGAAGGATAACCCAGGGCTAGAAATGAAAAGGTGTTGATTGCAAGAATGCTAACATTCTTGCAATCAACAGATAGACTCTAAGGTTTGTGTTATCACATATAGTTGTCAAGGGAAGCAATTCATTAGAGGTCGCGACCTGCACAAGAAGCATCAAAGTATAGCGCCAGAGCTAAGGGTCTGAAGTCCCGAAACCCTGAAGTAAGTATGAGTCGTTGATTTTGAAGGGGACAGGTGGCAATTGACCCAAGCGTTCGGGGAAATGAACTTAGGGAGTTTCGAAGTGAGAAGTGCATAAAGCCTCCAAAGAGCCGAAGCCCGAGCTCCCGAAGTAGTCATGGACCATTGATCTCAAAGTCAGTAGGGAGTCGTTGATCTTAGCGGAAGTGCCTCCCAAAGCGCCGAAGTGTCTGAAGTCCCAAAGTTCCTGAAGTCTAGAAGGTTCGAAGTGAATCTGAATCGTTGATCAGCAAGAGCCACGTGTCGTCAGATCCATAGCTCCGGGTAAAAGTGCATGGAGGAAGAAGTGGTTTGATATTTGTCTTCACGGAGTTCGGAGACTTGAAGTAATTCTAGGTCGTTCGATTCAAGAGGACGCACGTGAACAGATTGACAGCTCCGGGTAAAAGCAGCTGAAGGTAGGCGAGATTTGGGTTTTGTTTTTCCCGGAGCCCAGAGACTTGAAGTGGATCTCGTCCGTCCAAATCCAGGAGCCACACGTCATCTAATCCCTAGCTCAGGAGGATTTTCTTGGGGCAAATAAAATTTGAAGTTTGAAAAGTCCGAAGCCCGAATCGCGAAGCAGATCTTGGCCGTTAATTCAAAAAGGGAAGATCTGATCCATTGATATGAAGAGGGAATATTTGAACCGCTGAACGTAAATAATCGCCCAAGATCACAAGATCGACGACCACTGTCCAATGCGGGGATGCAACGTGCTTGGGCGATAATTTTCTTGAGCGGTGTCGCAATTGAAGCTGTGGTTTGGAAAAAGTAATACATGGCAAAAGGTGGTGGATTGCGGGCTCAAAAGTGGTGTGAACCCAAACCACCTTTGAGCGTCCCCTCAATCATGTGTTTATATAGCGTCCTATCCAAGAGTGGCGTGTGTCCGCCCCCTGGGCATTAAGCCGCATTTTAATCTCAAGAAAAGGCAGTTAATAAAAATGGAGTAGGTGGTTGAAACCTCGACTCACTCAGTAATTAGAAAGTATGGAGGAGCCAGCCGTGGAAAACAGATATGTCAGCCTGAGGTACTCCCGTGGCTGGATTTTCCTGCAAACCCATGCCGATATGAGCTATTGTCTGACAGAGGGATACATGCACAGTCTGACAAAAGACTGCTCAGCCAAAATGATTTGAATGTAGTGATCAGATCACACTCCTGATAGTCGGGGACGGTTCTGAGTATAGATAAGTAGTTTTGATATTTTGTTAAGGTCGTAAACTGGTTGAGCAAAGCTCCCTATTTTGTAATGTTTTGATAACAAAATTGTTCTCTGGTTATGTATAAAATTTGAGACTTTAAGATTAATAGAAGTCAACCTCTTTTCATCTCTTTGTAAAAACTGTGCTAAAACACTCGGGCATGGAGGATCCAGTCGAGGGTTGTTATGTTGTTTTAATGTAGGTTTGATTGCAACAGTATTGTGACCAGTGTTAGTCAACTTCCTTGTGATCGTTTTCCCTCTTACACTGAATGGATCGGGCATGGAGGATCTAGTCGAGTTGTTGTAGCTACATGGTTATGTAGGTTTGATCATTGTGTTGTTGTGACTATGTTGTTTGGACATATTTCAGTGTCTGAAACTTGAGCTTGAGAGTGATCTTGAGTCTGAGTTTTTCTTCGCCAAGCTGCTTGAAGGCCTGATGCCCATAACAATCTTGTCCACCTTTCTTACTAAGTCTTCCCTCTGCTCACATTTAAACTCAATTCACTGACTGAAGTTAGTTGTGGCCCTCACTTCCCTGTACATTTCTTGTCCAGTTTTGTTTGAACATCATTCATATATTGAGTTTTGTCCATTGACCTCCGCTCATATAAATCAAACATCCACCCAAAAATCTGTTGGGTACTGGGCTCATCCTCCTACAATCTGAGGGTGACTATCAGTGCTAACATTCATGGCGTCGTTGTCGAGGAACGAATTGAAGACTTTTCCTTGGGTAGAACGACAATGAGCTTATGATTCTGACAGTGCATCAGATATCCGAACCATTGAAGATTGCATTTGCACCTGGTGACTCCACTATGGCGACTCTAGAGACTCCATTATTTCAGTGTGACTGCCTCGGGCTACACTTGGAGCCCCCTGGGACACAACGATCAGATTTGGTCTTTGATGGTGAATAAAGACCAGACACACTCATTCTGCATATCATTCACCTGGCGACTCC
This sequence comes from Picea sitchensis, assembly GCA_010110895.2. Lineage (NCBI taxonomy): Eukaryota > Viridiplantae > Streptophyta > Pinopsida > Pinales > Pinaceae > Picea > Picea sitchensis. The sequence goes on from SNQJ01S0017283.1 coordinate 58,344, forward strand.
ATGATTAAAGGATTGATTGGCGATTCCACTGGTTCGAAACAAAAAGAATCCTGGATCGAAGATTTTCTCCTTTTAATTTTTCTGTTGTTCCTGGTTTTCCTAATGCTGTCCCTACTCCAAATGAATGGGGTGATTATTTGCCCATATTTAGAGAGTGTAAAAATGACAACTTTGCTCAACATATCCATGAGTTTCATGAACTCATGCATCAGTGGGAGATACATCATGAAGATGTATTAATGAAGATGTTCATGTTCTCATTAGCAGGAGATGCTCGTCAGTGGTATCACTCCTTACCCCCTACCAACATCTCCTCCCTGGGAGAATTTCATGCAGCTTTCAATAGACACTGTCAAAAGTTTTAGTCTTCTGAGTTTATTTGTCATAATTTTTGTGAGTAATATGAAGACAATGATCAAGATACGACTGGTTCTAATGAAAGTTTTAAGGATGAAGACAATGATCAAGATACGACTGGTTCTAATGAAAGTTGTAAGGATGAAGACAATGATCAAGATACGGCTGGTTCTAATGAAAGTTGTAAGGTTGAAGACCATGAGGAGGAAGAAGATTCTTTGGGTGAGCTGATGGAACTGGTAAAATCTCTCTTTGCCAAAATAGAAAGGTTGGAATCTGAACAAAGCGCAGAGGATTATCTAGTCCTTGAGACAGATGTTCTTGACAGCCCTACGGATGGTGATAGTATTGAATATTTCATAACTGTAGATGCCTTACATTCTGATCCTGATGTGCCTACTGTCTCAAATTTAAATGAAGAAATAATGGTGGATTAAGATGAAGAGCAGTAGTGCCCTACTTCACATTTTGATGACTCGGGGAGCAACCAACCTGTGTATGAAAGCTATGAATCAATTTCTGAGTTGGATTTGCATGATTCCCAAGAACATACTACAAAGTCTTATCCTCTGTTCATTAATGAAAAATATTGTGAGGAAATCAACCATCTTGGATCTGCAGAAGACACCAAGCAATAGTTTGAAGAGCAGAGCTTTCCCACGGTTCCTGTTTATGACGATTATGAATCTGACCCTTGGGAGAGTCGTGAAGAAGAAGAGGAGTAGTTGAAGGTGCAGTTTATAGCCTGCTCAGAACTTGACATCGAGCAACCATCACCTGGGATTAGCACACTTGCATCAGTTCTCCACCCACCTTGATCCAGGTGGATATCGGTGGCCACCCACCTTTTCCAGCTGGCTCAAAACAACTTTCTAGCAATTTTGATAATTTACTATTTTTAGCAGTTTTTTGGGTCCTGAACTTCTGGAGCTGTTTTGAGGCCCTAAACAACGTTTTTTGGGGTATGTAGCGGTTGCAAAATTTCATCATGAAATTTTGTGCAAATGTTGTAGTCCTTGGATAGATCTTTCCAATGGGCTATCATACGCCTAAAACGGAGATCGTATGCAAAAGTTACGACCCTGGGAAGTTGATGTACTGACTTACCCAAACGGGGCCCACATGACTTTTGGCGTTTCATCTCCTAGGGTTAGGTTTTTGGATGTTTAGGGTTTTTGAAACTCTTGTTTATTGTAAAAAGGCCTTGAGAGCTTCATTGTAATGATATTCTTGCGAATGAGCGTAGCCGTCACATCTCTTCTCAGAGATAAGCCGCCACCATTCCAACAAGTTTGTTTTCCGCTACATTTTACAGTTTCAGCTTATTTCCTTATTGAATAGAAAACCAATTTTACTGTATCTTTGTTATTCTGTGTTAAGCATATGGTAATAATCTGTGGTCATTTCATTCTGCTCATAAAATCTGGATCACACTTGTACACTCTGAGAACATCGAACGACGGGTGAGCCAAAATGAAGGACATGAGGTAATTTCTTACCAGTTGAGCTTTCCTGATTATAAATTTTGTGACCCTGTGGGGTTATATATGGAGCTGTGTTTTCCAAAAGAATTGGAGCCTGCCAAATTATTCATCTTATCATCATTTGGGGGTATTTTCAGTGTTCGAAGGCATGTTTTCTTCATGTTGTCATGCCTCCTTTACCTTTTGTGGATCATTTGCAGTGAATAAAAGAATCATATCACCGGACAGTCTGGGTGGCTATGGTGGAAGTTTGCTTTCACCTAACACTTTGTAAAGATCAGTTAGTATAGTATTGTACATAAATACGCTCCTTCTGGAGCCCATGTATTTTTCTTTCGTTTTTTAGGATAGTGTGCTTGTCGACCTTTAATCCTCAGCAGGATGTTTTTTGAGCATGACTCCATAACCCAATGCAAAATTCGATTGGAACTACTTGTTCTTGGAAGCTCACACAGAGAATGCCATCCCTTGTGGAGCCAAATGTCATCACATATAGTTGTGAAGGACAATAGGTCATTCGAGTTCGTGGCCTGCACAAGAAGCGTCAAAGTATAGCGCCAAAGCTAAGGGTCCAAAGTCCCGAAACCTTGAAGTAAGTATGAGTCGTTGATTTTGAAGGGGACAGGTGGCAGTTGATCCAAGCATTCGGGGAAATGAACTTCGAGAGATTCGAAGTGAGAAGTGCCTAAATCCTCCGAAGAGCCGAAGCTGGAACTCCCAAAGCAGTCGTGGACCATTGATCTCAAAGTCAACAGGGATTCGTTGATATTAGCGGCAGTGCCTCCCAAAGCGCCAAAGTCCCGAAGTACCCCAAGTTTCAGAAGTCCCAAAGGTCCGAAGTGAATCTGAGTTGTTGATCAACAAGAGCCACGTGTCATCAAATCCATAGCTCCAGGTAAAAGCGCATGGATCAAGATGAGGTATGAGATTTGTTTTCTCGGAGTCCGGAGACCCAAAGTAATTCTCAGTCGTTCGATTCAAGAGGACGCGCGTGAACAGATTGACAGCTCCGGGTAAAAGCAACTAAAGGTAAGCGAGATTTGAGTTTTGATTTTCCTGGAGCCTAGAGACCTGAAGTGGATCTCGATCATCCAAATCCAAGATCCACGCGTCATCGGATCCCTAACTCCAGAGGATTTGCTTAGGGAAAATAAAATTTGAAGTTTGAAAAGTTCGAAGCCTGAATCGCGAAGCAGATCTCGACCGTCGGTTCGAAAAGGGAAGATCTGATCCATTGATCTTAAGAGGCAAGATTTGATCCACTGATCGTAAATCCTCTCCCAAGATCACAAGATCGATCGCCTTAGTCCAGTGCGGGAATGTGACATGCTTGGGCGATAATTTTCTTGAGCAGTCCCGCAATTGAAGTCGTGGTTTGGAAAAAGTAATACGTGGAAAAAGGTGGTGGATTGCGGGCTCAAAAGTGGTGTGAACCCAAACCACCTTTGATCGGCCCCACAATCATGTGTTTATATAGCGATCTATCTGAGATCGGCGTGTGGCCACCCCTTGGGCATTAAGCCACGTTTCAATCCTGAGAAAAGGTAGTTAATAAAAATGGAGCTGGTGGTTGAAACCCTGACTCACTCAGTAATTAGAAAGTATGGAGAAGTCGGTCGTGGAAAACATAGCTGTCATCCCGAGGTACCTCCGTTGACGGAGTTTCCCGCAGACCCATGTCGATCTGAGCTCTCGTCTGAGATAGGGATACATGCACTGTCTAACAGAAGACTGCTCAGACGAAATGCTTTGAATGTAGTGATTAGATCACACTCATGATAGTCGGGGACGGTTCTGAGTATAAATAAGTAGTTTGGATATTTAGTTAAGGTTGTCAACTGGTTAAGCAGAGCTACCTATTTTGTAATGTTTTGATGCCAGAACTGTTCTTTTGTTATGTATAAGATTTGAGACTTTCAGATTAATAGAAGTCATCCTCTTTTCATCTCTTTGTAAAAACTGTGCTAAAACACTCGGGCATGGAGGATCCAGTCGAGGGTTTTTATGTTGTTGTAATGTAGGTTTGATTGCAGCGATATCGTCACCAGTTTTAGTCAGCTTCCTTGTGATCTTTTTCCCTCTTACACTGAATGGCTCGGGCATGGAGGATCCAATTGAGTTGTTGTAGCTGCATGGTGATCTAGGTTTGATCATTGTGTTGTCGTGACTGTGTTGTTTGGACATATTTTAGTGTATGTAACTTGAGCTTAAGAGTGATCTTGAGTCTGATTTTTTCTTCTCCAAGCTGCTTGAAGGCCTGATGCCCAGAGCAGTCTTGTTCACCTTTCTTACTAAGTCTTTCGTCTGCTCACATTTAAACTCAATTCATTGACTGAAGTTAGTTGTGGCCCTCACTTCCCTATACATTTCTTGTCCAGTTCTGTGTTGAACATCATTCATATATTGAGTTTTGTCCATTGATCTCCAGTCATATAAACTAAACATCAACCAAAAACTCTTATGGGTACTGGGCTCATCTTCCTTCAATATGAGGGTGACTATCAGTGCTAACAAGTTGGATACTACTGGCCCACAATATTCACTGATGTATTTTCCATGGTCAGAACATGTGAAGAGTGCCAAAAATTGCTCTCGTTGCCCTTGAAACCCATTACTGCAAACGACCCATTTCAGTAATGGGGTTTAGATTTCATCAGTGAGATAAACCCACCCTCCAGTGGACAACACAAGTGTATCCTTATTGCTACTAATTACTTTAGAAAGTGGATTGAAGCTATTCCCACAAGGAATTCCACTGATAATGTAATCATGAACTTTCTAGAAAAAAACATCTTTGTCAGGTTTGAATGCCCCAGGAAACTAGTAACAAACAATGCTCATGCATTCAAGTCCAAGACCATGATTGATTTTTGTGGGAATTACAACATTATCTTGACACATTCTACACCATATTACCCACAGGAGGATAGGTTGGTAGACTCATCAAATAAAACCCTCATCAGGATTATCAAAAAACTATTGGCTGAAAATAAAAATAAACATGGGATTCCAAACTGAAGTATGCCCTATGGACTGATAGGATCAACACCAAAAGGTTACCGGGTACATCTCCATTTCAGGTAGTCTATGGGGTGGATGTTGTTTTACCAACCCAACTTGGTTTACCAACGTTGAAAATTTTGCAGGAGGAAATGGATGAGCCTAATGACATTCATAGGAGGATTTTTCAGATTATTGAAGTTCAACAAAGAAGAGAAATATTAAATGAGAAAATTGAGGCTTACCAGAGCAAGGTCAAGGCAACCTTTGACAGGAAAACCAAAAAGGATACTTTTCAAATAGGTGACTTGGTTCTGAGATGGGATGCCAGGGGGGAGGACAAGCTCAAACATGGTAAGTTTGATAACCACCGGTTTGCCCCCTTCAATGTAGCCAAGGTTCTGAATAACAATACCTTTATATTGCAAAATCTGGATGACACTAAGATCTTTGGAAGCCCAGTCAATGAGCGCTTCATGAAGCATTATTTTACCTGATGAACTAGAGGTGGTTCAATCTATACATAACTGTTTTGATTTTCAATATGATTCAATAGTTTAGTGTGAATAAAAGACTCCATAGTCCAATAAAGGCACTGGGGTATAGTTGCAGATTTAGTTTTAAATTGAAATAAGGCAGATGTCATGGCTAGTAAAGGGAAATAAAGTGGTCGTGGGAGGGTGGCATAAATAAAGAGTTAAGTCACATAGGTATGCTTTTCTTAACACCTCACAGGGAAGTGATACCCACAGTTGGAGCCAATGTGAGATCCTAGGCCAACACCTTTCCCTTCTACTCATCAAACCAACCCATTCATCTATCAAACTAGCTCTTAGTTAATGTTTCTTCTTCATTGTTTGTTAGGTCATTTTGTTTTATGTCATCCCTTTTTTGTTTAATGTTAGTTGTTTGTTGTTTATAAGATTAAGTCAAGTCTTGATTTGAGTTTAGATAAGTCCTATCACAATGGTTTATATCATTGATGGATCACAAGAAGGATAACCTAGGCCTACAAATGCAAAGGTGTTGATTGCAAGAATGCCAACATTCTTGCAATGAACAAACATACTCTGTTTTATGAGTTTTTATGGTTTAAAAATATTTCAAAGTTTGATTATCCTCAAAATTGTGCGCATTGTTCCCATGTGCAATTTTCATTGTAGGTTTTGAGTGAACCCTAAGCAATGCATATCCTCGATCACCATTGTCAACATAGGCAGACAGGGCACGATGGCACCACCACAAGAGCGTTAACAGTTAAATAGAGTAGAGCCAACAGGGCTCAATTTGTTTAAGGCCATATAAGAAATCAAGGACGTTTTTATTAGGGGCGAGTGGTTCGATTTCATATGTGCCTTCAATGGACATTGTACATAAATTGCTCTGATCTTTGCATATAAATTTGATGGATTCTAGACACAAATTAGGGACATAACAAAACATTTATTGTTGGAGCATGTGCTCTCGCTATCAATGGCGAGAGGTGGTTTAAGAAAGGGAAATTATTTTATGAGGTATGCAACCAGTTCCTTGTAGCAGACCATCAGAGCCTAGATTGGAGCCAGGGCATATCGATCCAATGGCTGAAAGACCAATGGAGGGGCATCCTATCAGCAATACAAAGGTACATCACTAGAGAAGGTAGGTTTTCGATTGTCCATTGCTATCATATCCGATTTCTCATGCATTTAAATGGTGACAAAGAGATGAACCTCCCATTCTACCTTCTCAAAATCCTAACCAAGATGTCTAAACGAGTCCATAACTATCCAGAAACTGCTCACAGAAGCCTCTACCATCAGGGGTTTATAAAAAAATTGGTTCTTTTTTCTCTCAGTGAATTGGGCATGTCTTGGAAAGAATTTATAGAATCTCTAGTGTTATGGGATGAAGTGTCAGACATTCAACAACCAGAAGAGCAAGAAATTGAACAACAACCATCAAAGCAAGAGGTTGAAGTTCCCTAGGAATCGAGGGTCTCCATAGAGTCTGGAAGTTCATCACAAGCCACCCAACATGCCAAAGAAAAGACCTTACCTACAAAAAGAAGGACTAGATTAGAAAAAGGAAGATCAATCACTTTAGAAAAAGAAGAAATACCTCAGAGGCAATTGAGGTCATCCACAGTGAAATAGAGGGAAAAATAAAGTGGTAAAGTTTGTGTCAAAAATTATGTCAGAAAGGGCAAAAAACAGGCTTGCCTAGCAGTCCAACCATATCTTGAACATCTTGAGGTCAAACGTGTGCCCACTGCTATGCAGGTAGAAAAAACTCCTAAACTGAAAGCAAGCAAACAAAAGAGGAATAAGCAGGCTAGTCCTGAAGTAGTTGTAGTTAAAGTTGAGCCATTGGACACATAGAGCGAGGAGCCTCATGAGACGAAACTGGGCAGAAAGAAAAAATGGGAAACAAGTCCCCAAAATGCCAAGTAAACCCAATCTGAAGACTAGGTTGACCAACCAATCGAGGCTAAACTCCAAATCCTTGTTTGATCCATCCCTCAAGGAGCATAATCCTATTGTGATTGAATATCAAGACACTGATGAAGACCCTCTAAATTTACCAACATGGAGGAAATGACCATCCACACCGTGAAAGAAATTCCAATAGACAAGACCAATAAGAAGCGCAATAAGGGTCAGACCTCAGGTGTTAAACCTGTTAATTTGGAAGCAAAGTTGACCACTGGTCCAGACCTAGAGCAAGGTTTCGTGGACACTGGTCCAAACCATGAGCAAGATTTTGAAGAATCTGGTCCAAAAATAGAGCATGTCCGAGAGCAGGTTTTAGAAGCGACAAACCAGAGGCAAAGGGGAAAATGTTGATGGTGCATGAACCTGTGAAAGACATCATTGATGACAAACCTGAGAAGAATCCTAGGTATAAGATGAGATCAAGGAAAGCTAAGCTCTCCATTGGTCTCAATAGGCCTACTGTTGAGGAAGAGCATGAAGTTAAAAAGGGGAAGAAAGTAAAAACATAAATTATGCCCAAAATTGAAGGTGACAGGGACATGAATGATAGTAATCAGCAGGTGCAAGCTCTCAAACAACATAATGACAATATGAGGCAACATATTCGAGAGCTGCAACAACAAAATCAAGATCTTGAGATGCAACATTCAAAACTACAGAAAAAATATCAAAAGTTGCAGAAAAAACACCAAAAGACCTGCATGTTCCTAGAGGAGATCATCTAATGTCTCTTGTTGTCAATAAGCAAGAGAATTTGCAGCCTGTGCAAGATCTCTCTACCAGTGTTAAAGGTTATTCTCTAATTATTGGCATACATGTGGATCCATGCAAGATCATTAACTAGTTCCAGCTTTTGAAGATTTTTGTTATGTAACTCCTACACTTGTTATCAGCAGTGAATCTAGTCACAGTGATAGAATCTTTTTGGTTTAGTTAGAGATATTACTTCCGGTTGTAATAAAGGTTTCCATCTAGAGATATTACTTCTAGTCAGAGTGATAGAATCTTTTTGGTTTAGTTAGAGATATTACTTCTAGTTGATAGATATTAGGTCGAAGTAATGAAGCCAAAAATGGGAGTTATCCCTATAAACGAGCACTTAAACTCTACTTCACTTAGTTTAAAGAAGTGTTTATGAATTGTAATAAGAACTGAATGGTGAAGTTGATATCTACAAGTCTGAATGTAATGTAGAGTTTAACTCTAGAACTTAGATCTGAGATAGGTATTTAAATCCTCTTGATGGATAAATAGATGAATATGTGAATGTAAAAGGGTTCAACTTTTTGGGTATCAAGCTATTAGGATAAAGACTGGGCTTATGAAGTGTAAGATCTACAAAGTTTTCCACTCAGTGAATATAATTTATGGTGAACAGACTGTCTTTTTCTCAATCTTTCTTGTCTTTTCTTCTTATTTGGATGCATGTTGAATGTCTTGCAAATAAAATATTCTTTCTCTTTTAGCTAATGTGTTTACAACCTGTTGAGAAGTCTATTCCAAATGTTGTTTTAGGTTTAATGAAATGTGTTAGATCTAAAATTTCTAGCTGCAAGTGACAAATTGTATGTTTGTCAGTTTTTCTGTTCTACTCTTATATCTTGTATCTACTACACCAGAGTGCATGCCACTAGCTAAGGAAAGCATTATGGTGAATATTGTGGAATATCCCAACTAGACCCTTTCCCCTGAACCTCATCTATCAGTTGACCATCAAAACAAACAAACCAAAACAAACAAACCAAAACTTATAAAAAACAAGCATTCCAACAAATGAGGTGGCCTAACTATGCCCTCAACAATCAGGTGCAGACCTTAGGACCAACATCTTTTGGCGTCATTGTTGGGGATCAAAGTAACAAAGCAATATTTCCCTAGGAGAACGAAAATGATAAGATCTTATCTTTGATGGTGAACAAATATCAGGCACAATACTGACTGCCATATTTCACACGGTGACTCCACATAATGAATATCTAACAAGGCACTGTGGCTCCCAAGAAGGGATTCAAGAAATCAAACTCTAAGCATACAAAAGCATCAAAATCCAACCCTCATCTTAATGGTGACATAACAACTTTTGATCCAGAGAGACAAGTAAGGAAATCTACAATTGGTCCCTTGCCATCCAAAGGTAGGCCAACATCTGAAAAGGTTTCCCCTGTCCTCAACAATAAGCAACTTGAGATTACAATTTTTTAAAATCCCCTTGTATTAATCCCTCAAATATCTCCTTCTACAATTTCTACCTCATCATATCCTCAAGCAACCACTCCAATATCTCCTACTAAGCCTCAAAGTCCAGTTGTCCCAAAGATGGTTTTAAACAAGATGGAAGCCATCCGGGGATGCACCATTAGTGTTGCCTCAAAACCTACATTACATCTAGGTATGCACCATTAGTGTTGCCTCAAAACCTACATCCATTTCCAACAAGAGACTACATGAAATATCTGCCTAGGTACAATGGTGAAGGATACGTCACTGCTGAGGAACATCTAGTAGTTTTTTACAACTTTGCAAACAATTTTAACATTGAACATGTAAATGTTTGGATCAGGTTGTTTGTGCAGAGCCTGGATGGAGAGGTAAGGAAGTAGTTTTGTGGTCTTCCCCCGTACTCCATTGCAGGAATCGAGGCATCAGATGAGGCCTTTTCTAAAAGAATGGGGATATAGGAGCTGGGATTATCGGTACTACATCACTGAGTTTGGGGCTTTGAGAAGGAAGACTGGTGAGTCTATTTCATATTTCACTAAAAGGTTTGATAAGATGTACAACAAGATTCCTGATGAGATCAATCTAACTGAGACCTCATCCAAGATCACATTTGTAGATACATTTGATGTTAAATTTTCTCTCATGTTAAGGGAGAGAAGGTCCACCACCTTTCTATATATGCAAGAGGAAGCCCTCAAGGTTGAGTCTAATATTTTAGCATCAGAAAAATTAAAGACGAGATATGTCATGGACTAAAAGAAACATAGAGAAGAGGTTCCTTCTTCTTCTAACCCAACATACTTTGACCCAAAACTTGATGAGATGACTGGAACATTGAAGGCTCTAACTTCATAGATAGATAAATTAAAATGGAAAGCCAAGCAACCAAACATACCTTATCAGGAAGCTGCAAATAGGAATCCTAATCAATTCAGGAGACCTAATAATGCCCCTCAAATCATGCAGAGCGAAAGAAGGAATGTTGAATATCAAAGGATTGTACCCCATTTTCAAAATAATGAAGTTGAAGAGATGGAGGAAAGTAATGATGTTGGAGATGATTCTGTAGTCCTTTTTAGTGAAGCTGACCTCCATCATAGTCACCTAACCCATTCAATGTATGAAATTTCTCAACTGTCAAACCAATTTGATGATGATAGAAAGGGAGAAGACGTTTTCCAAAGTCAACTTAAAAAGAAGTATGATTTAAGGTCCAGGTCAGGGGGCACCAAAATAAATGTGCCAAATCAGAATAAGAAATCAGATCTTCCTCCCAAGCAAGATCCAAACAAAGACACAGGAAACAAAGTAGATCAACAAAAACAACCAACTAAACTTATTGTTCCAGAGTTGAAAGAAGTTGACATACATGTAACTTCTTTTAACATAGAGCATGAGTTAAGAAAAATCAAGATTCTTGTAGCTTTGACAAAGTTAATGAAAAATGAGCCTTTTAAGAGCTCTATCATGAACGTTTTGAAGCCACATGTTTCCGTTGTCTCATTTGATGAGATAAACCTGTAGGATGAGAATCATTCTATCACGATTGGCCCACACATTGAAGATGGGTCTGATGCTTCCCCACCTTTCTACATATCCTTGAATGTCCATAACAAAAATCTGTAGAACTTCCATATGGACTCTGGGGCTTCACACAATGTCATGCCCAAGGTTGTCATGGATGAGCTAGGGTTAGAAATCACCAAGCCTTACTAGGACCTTTACTCCTTTGATTCTAAAGGGTTGAATGTTTGGGAGTAATTAAGGATATGGTTGTTTCTCTATCTCAGTTGCCCATGAAAAGTGTTGTCATGGATATCGTTGTAGCTGATATACCTCCCAAGTTTGGCATGCCTTTATCCAGGTCTTGGTCCAAGAAAGTGGGAGGGTCTCTACATATGGACCTGACATATGCAACCATCGTTGTTTCAGAGGAGAACATAGAAGATTGTATAGAGAAGTCAGATTGGCTTACATTGTGAGTCATCATCAAAATCTAGGTAATCATCCTATTTATGTTGTAGAAGATGAAATTGGGTCATCTATTTTTCACATCAGTGATGATGCTACATAATTTTCAGTTAGAAAATGCAGTAACCAACAAGAGATAGGTTGAGAAAATGAAATGTAGAAGATGTATTTTGATGGTTCATCTTCAAAGGAGGGTTCTGGTGTTGGCATAGTCCTTATTTCCTCTTCAAAGGAAGTGGTTTCACTCTCATACAAGTTAGAATTTGAAACAACAAACAACATAGCAGAGTATAAAGCCTTAGTGTCAGGGTTGAGAGCTGCAAAAGATATGGCCATTAACAAATTAGCAATCTTCGGTGATTCTGAATTAGTTTTCAATCAGCTGAAGGACATTTATCAAACAAAACAATTGAGGCCGAGGCAATACATGAATGAGGTATGGGACATAGTTGACAATTTCTTTCTGGCTTTGAATATTTCTTTTGTCCCTAGAGATGCTAATCAGAGGGAAGACTCTTTAGCTTTGGCTGCTAGCACTTTCAAGCCTCTCATTGGTCCAAATATTAAATGTGATGTGGAGGTTAGGCACAAAACAACCATACCAGACAATGTCAAACACTAGCAGGTTTTCAATGACGTTCAAGAGCTCAAGAGATTTATGCAAACTATCGAGGAATTTTTAAATATCTCTATTGACCAAGAAAATGAGAATGATGTAACAAAAAATCAACATGCACCTCCTTTTTTGAACAAGGTGGCTGGTCACAACATTGTGGAACTGAAAACAAATCATATTCCAAAGGGCTTAGTCCCACTGGAGAGACTTTTTGACAACAATGATGTCTCCAGGAAGGCTACAATTAAAGGTCAGAAACATGAGCTTGTAGACTGTAATATTGGGACAATTGCAAATCCCAAGATAGTTAAGATATCCAAATCACTGCCAGATGAGCATAGAGACAGGTATGTCAGCCTTATGACAAAAAATTTCGATATTTTTGCATGGTCTTATGAAGACCTGAAAACGTTTGATACTGAAATCATTCAACATAAGATTTCTCTAAAAGTGGGATCTAAGCCATTTAGACAGAAAATTAGAACATTTAACCCTTTGTTGATGTCTATTATTGAAAAAGAATTGAAAAGGATGTTTGATGCCAAGATCATTGTGCCTTTGAGATATTCAAATTGGGTGGCCATCTTGGTGCCTGTCAGGAAAAAGAGTGGTGAAATACGGTTATGTGTGGACTTCAAAAACATGAACATGTGTTTGTTGAAAGACAACTATCCATTGCCCATTATGGATAAAGTTCTGCAAAGGGTGCTAGGTGCTCACAGAATTTCCATGCCGGATGATTATTCTGGATATAATCAAATACCAGTGTTTGAGGAAGACAAAGACAAAACTGCCTTAACTACCCCATGGGGCACCTTCATGTATGGAAAAATGCCCTTTGGCTTGATGAATGCAGGGGCCACCTTCCAAAGGGCCATGGACATTGCATTTGTGGGTGAAAAGGACAAGTTCATGGTGATATACCTCGATGACATCACAATCTTTTCAACATCTAATGATGAACATCTGCGACACCTGAAGCAAATATTTCAAAAATGTAGAAGGTATGGAATCTCATTGAATCCCAAAAAATCCCATTTTTCTATGTTAGAAGGCAAGCTCCTAGGCCACATTATATCTGCAAGAGAGATAAATATAAGCCCAGAGAGGGTATATGTTATTCATAAAATTGACATCCCTAGAAATAAGAAGGCCATACAGTCTTTTATAGGAAAAATAAATTTCTTGAGCCGATTTGTACCAATTTTTGTTGAAATCATTAGGTCTATTAAAAACATACCGAGAAAGGATGTTGACATTAAACTAGGAAGAAATATCTTCCTTTCAAAGGATAAAGCAAGCTCTAATTGAGGTCCTTGTCCTAGTTAGTCCAGATTACTCCAAAGAATTCCTAATTTTCTCTTTTGCCTCTGAGGAGACTATTGTTGTTGTATTGTTGCAAAAGAATGAAGAAGGGTACGAACAACCCATTTTCTTTTTCAGCAAAACACTCAGGGATGCAGAGTTGAAGTATGATATCCTGGAAAAGCAGGCTTATGCCTTAGTTAAGGCATCGAAATCCATTAGGGTCTATGTCTTGCAGTCTAAGATAACTGCTTACGTTCGTAGCAACATTATAAAGGAAATCCTGGACCATCCAGACAGTGAAGGGAAGAGAGGCAAATGGATAGTCAAACTTTTGGAATATGATATGCACATAAAGCCCACCAAACTGATCAAGGGACAAGGCCTTGCAAAACTATTATCTGATTTGAATTGCAAAGCGCTTGAATTGCACCATCTCTTCAACTAGTCAGATGCTCCATTGATATATGATGAAAATAATACATTGTTGGTATTGGATAAATATTCTCTTTCACCCTGGTATAGAGATATCATTTTTTTTTTTTTACAGCACCTAGAATGCCCACCAAAGTTGGAAATATCTAAAACCAGGTCTCTTAAATTAAAGGCTGTAAAATACTGCATTTTAAATCAAAATTTATATTGGAAAGACCTTATTGGTATTTTGTTGAAGTGTGTGGATGAAGATGAGTCAAAACAAGTTATTATTGATATGCATAAAGGAGTTCGTGGAGGGCACCAACATTGGAAAGCCACAACCCTCAAATTTATAAGGGTTTGATACTACTGGCCCACAATATTCTTTGATGTATTTGTCATGGTCAGAACATGTGAAGAGTGCCAAAAAGTTGTTGGAAAGAAGAAATTGCTCTCACTACCCCTAAAACACATTACTGCAAATGACCCATTTCAACAATGGGGACTAGATTTTGTCGGTGAGATAAACTCACCCTCTAGTGGACAACACAAGTGGATCCTTACTGCCACTCATTACTTTATAAAGTGGATGAAGCTATTCCCACCAGGAATGCCACTAACAAAGTAATCATGAAATTTTTGGAAACAAACATCCTTGCCAGATTTGGATGCCCTAGGAAACTAGGAACAAACAATGCTCATGCATTCAATTCTAAGGCCATGATTGATTTATGTGGGAATTACAACATTATCCTGACACACTCTACACCATATTACCCATAAGGGAATAGGTTGGCATAGTAATCAAATAAAACCCTCATCAGGATTATCAAAAAAATTCTGGCTGAAAATAAAAAAACATGGGATTCCAAACTGAACTATGCCATATGAATTTATAGGATCAACACCAAAAGGTCACTGGGTACCTCTCCATTTCAACTAGTCTATGGGGTGGATGTTGTTTTTCCAACTGAGCTTGGTCTACTAGTTTTGAAATTTGTGCAGGAGGAAATGGAGGAGCCTAATGACATTCAGAGGAGGATTTTTCAAATTATTGAAGTTTAGCAAAGAAGAGAAATATTAAATGAGAAAACCGAGGCTTACCAGAGCAAGGTCAAGGCAACCTTTGACATGAAAACCAAAAAGGATACTTTTCAAGCAGGTGACCCGGTTCTGAGATGGGATGTCAGGAGGGAGGAAAAGCTCAAACATGGTAAGTTTGATAACCTTTGGTTTGGTCCCTTCAAGTTAGATAAGGTTTTGAATAACAATACCTTTATATTGCAAAATCTGGATGACATTGAGATCTTTGTAAGCACAGTCAATGGGTGCTTCCTGAGGCATTATTTTACCTGATGAGCCAGAGGTGGTTCAGTATGTACATAGTTGTTTTGATTTTAAATATGGTTCAATAGTTTAGTGTGAATAAAATACTCCATAGCCCAATAAAGGCACTGAGGTATAGTTGCAGATTTGGTTTTCAGTTAAAATAAGGCATATGTTAGGGATAGTAAAGGGAAATAAAGTGGTTGGTGGAAAAAATGAAGAATTAAGGCAGACAGGTCTATTGTTCTCAGCACCTCACAATGAAGTGCTACCCCCAGTTGGAGCCAATGTTAGATCCTAGGCCCGCACCTCTCCCTTCTACTCATCAAACCAACCCATTCTTCTCTCAACCTAGATCTTAGTTATTTTTTCTTCTTCATTGTTTGTTAAGTCATTTTGTTTTATGTCATCCCTTCTTTGCTCAATGTTAGTTGTTTTTTGTTTATAAGATTAAGTCAAGTCTTGATTTGAGTTTAGATAAGTCCTATCACCATGGTTTATATCATCGATGGATCACAAGAAGGATAACCTAGGCCTGCAAATGAAAAGGTGTCGATTGCGATAATGTCAACATTCTTGCAATCAACAAATAGACTATGTTTTATGAGTTTTTATGGTTTAAAAATATTTCAAAGTTTGAATAAAAGTGCGTTGGCACCCAAATCGTGCTCACATGTTCCCATTATCCTCGAAATCATGCGCATTATTCCCTTGTGCATTTTTCATTGCAGGTTTTGAGTGAACCCTAAGCAATGCATATCCCCAACCACTATTGTCAACAGAGGCAGCTAGGGCATGATGGCACCACCACGAGAGCGTTGACAGTTAAACAAGAGAGAGCTAGCATGGCTTGAATTGTTCGAGGCCATACAAGAAACCAAGGACATTTTTATCAGGGGCGAGTGGTTCGATTTCTTATGTTCCTTCAATGGACATCATACATAAATTACTCTGATCTTTGCACAAAACTTTGATGGATTCCAAACACAAATTGGGGACATAACCATTCACATAAAAAAACATTTTATTGCTGGAGCATGTGCTCTCCTTATTAGTGGCAAGAGGTGGTTTAAGAAAGGGAAATTACTGGCTGTGCTGTGCAATCATTTCCCGGTAGCAGAACATCAAATCCTAGATTGGAGTAGGGCATCCCAATCCAGTGGTTGAAAGACGAATGGAGGGGCATCCTGTGAGCAATACAAAGGTACATAAATGGAGAAGGTAGGTTTTCGATTTTCCATTGCTATCATATCAGATTTCTCATGCATTTAAATGGTGACAAAGAGATGAACCTCTGATTCTACATCCTCAAAATCCTACCAAGATGTCCAAACGAGTCCAAAACTATCCATAAACTGCTCATAGAAGCCTCTACCATCAAGGGTTTATAAAAATATTGGTTCTTTTTGCTCTCAGTGAATTGGGCATGTCTTGAACAAAATTTCTAGAATATCTAGGGTTACAGTTTGAAGTGTGAGACACTCAGCAACCAGAAGAGCAGGAACTTGAACAACAACCATCTGAGCATGAGGTTGAAGTTTCCTAGGCATCTGGGGTTTCCACAGAGCCTGGAATTTGATCACAAACCACCCAACCTACCAAAGAAAAGACCTCACATGCATAAAGAAGGACAATATTAGACAAAGCAAGATCAATCACTCCAGAAAAAAGAAGAAATATCTCAGAGGAAATTAAGGTCATTTGCAGTGAAACAAAGGGACAAATAAAGTGGTAAAGTTTATATCAGAAAGGGTAAAAAACATGCATGCCCAACAATCCAATAATCACATGAACATATTGAGGTCAAACTTGTGCCCACTTCTATGTAGGTAGAAAAAACTCCTAAATTGAAAGCAATCAAACTGAAGAGGAATACACAGGCCAGTCTTGAAGTAGTTGTAGTTGAAGTTGAGCCATTGGACACATAGAGTGAGGAGCCTCATGAGGTGAATCTGAGAAAAATGAAAAAGGGGAAACAAGTCCCTAAAATTCCAAGTAAACCCAATCAGAAGACCAGGTTGATCAACCAGTTGAGGCTAAACACCAAAGCCTTGTTTGATCCATCCCTCAAGGAGCATAAGTCTATTGTGATTGAATATCAAGATATTGATGAAGACCCCTCTAAATTTACCAACATGGAGGAAAAGACCATCCACACCTTGAAAGAAATGCTAGTAGGCAAGAAGCGCAATAAGGGTCAGACCTTAGGTGTTAAACCTGTTGATTTGGAAGAAGAGTTCACCACCGGTCCAAACCTAGAACAAGGTTTGGTGGACACTGGTCTAGATCCCGAGTAGGATTTTAAAGAAACTGCTCGAGAAACAGAGCATGTCCGAGAGTAGGTTTTATAAGAGACCAAACCACCAACAAAGGGGAAAATGTTGATGGTGCATGAACCTGTGAAATAAATCATTGATGAAAAACATGAGAAGAAGCCCAAGTATGAGATGAGACCAAGGAAATCCAAGATATCCATTAATATCAATAGTCTTGTTGTTGAGGAAGAGCACGAACTTAAAAATGGGAACAAAGTAAAAACATAAATTAAGCCCAAAATTGAAGGTGACATGGACATGAATGACAATAATCAACAGGTGCAAGCCCTCAAATAGCAGAATGACAATATGAGGCAATAGATTCAAGAGCTGCAACAACAAAATCAAGCTCTTGAGATGCAACATTCAAAACTACAGAAAAAAATATCAAAAGTTGCAGAAAAAACACTAAAAGACCTGTTTGTTTCTAAAGGAGATCATCTAATGTATGTTGTTGTCAACAAGCAAGAGAATTCGAAGCCTGTGCAAGTTCGGTCTAACGGTGTTAGAGGTTCTTCTCCAATTATTGGCATACATTTGGCTCCATGCAAGGCCATTAACTAGTTCCAGCTTTTGAAGACTTTTGTTATGCAACTCCTACACATTAGTTATCAGCAGTGAATCTAGTCACAATCATAGAATCTTTTTGGTTTAGTTAGAGATATTAATGCCAGTTGTAATAAAGGTTTATTTTTTATAAAAACAATGTTTTGATTAGGTTTAAGCAATGAGGCCATAAAATGGGAGTTATCCCTATCAACTAGCATTTAAACTCTACTTCACTCAGTTTAAAGAAGTGTTCATGAATTCTAATCAGAACTGAATGGTGAAGTTGTTATCTATAGGTTTGAATGTAATGCAAAGTTAACTCTAGAATTTAGATCTGAGATAGGTATTTGAATCTTCTTTCTGGATAAATAGATGAATATGTGAATGTAAAAGGGTTCAAATTTTTGGGTATCAAGCTATCGAGATATAGATTGGGCTTATGAAGTGTAACATATACAAAGTTTTCCACTCAATGAATATAATTTTTGGTGAACAAACTATCTTTTTCTGAATCTTAATTGCCTTTTACTCTTATTTTGATGCATGCTGAATGTCTTGCAAATCAAATATTCTCTCTTTCAGCTAATGTGCTTACAACCTATTGAGAAGTGTATTCCAAATGTTGTTTTAGGTTTAATGCAATGTGTTAGATCTAAAATTTCTAGTTGCAAGTGATAAATTGTATGCTTGTCAGTGTTTTTATTCTACTCTTATATCTTGTATCTGCTACACTAGAGTGCATGCCACTAGCTAAGGAAAAAATTGTGGTGAATATTGTGGAATAGCCCAACTAGACCCCTGCCCTTGAACCTCACCTACCGGTTGATCATCAAAAGAAACAAACCAAAACTTATAAAAAATAATCATTCCAACAACTGAGGTTGCCTAGCTCCACGCTTAGTAGTCAGGTTCATACCTTACGACGAACACATGGCAACTTGTTCCTAAAGGCACCTCAATTGCCTGTTGAAACCCCTAAGCACAAACTGCCTAAATCCATCGATTTATATAAGTCTAGGCACCCAAATCATCAAACCTTCTTATAACTTCCTCATACGCCATGCCAATGCATGTATGCATATGAGGCTACTCATATCAACCTTCTTTTCCTCCTCTAGTCAAGTCATGTTACAAGTTCCCTTGCAGAATTCAACTAGTGAGAATTTCCATTGTTTGTGATTTTCCAAGTCTATTCATAGGGGCATCTAGCTTTGTCTGCATTGCGCCTTGCCAACAGGCAAAGGAATCCAACTATCCAAAGTCTGTTGTGGTCAATGAACCAAGGCATATGACTGTCCAAGGTGCACCTTACCAATGGGCCAAGGCATTTTTTTGAGGTGCACCTTGCCAACAAGACAATCCATCTCAATTGGTTTGTCTAAGGCATCCTCAATCCATTTGTGTCGACCATCAATCACCAAGGTGATCGTGTAGTGTAAGCTCCCAACACCACTCTAAGCGAGGGTCTTACATCCTCCCCGACTAAAAATTGTTGTCATCCTCAACAACATCCTTAAGAACTTCCTATCCTCAAGTGATTGTCCAGACCCATGTATCCATCTGCAATTGACACCCAACTTATCTGCATTGTCCATGACAAAATTTCCATGCAACTACTATCGATTCGATCCATGGACAAGTGCCTCCTTACCCAATGTTGGAAAAGAATTTTGGAATTAAGATACATAAAAATACTAAGTAGAGAAGATGTGCATAGAAGAAGAAGGAAGACTCGAGAGTGCACAGTTGAGGCACGACCAAGATTATAGTGCGTAGAGAGAAGAATAAAGAAGAAGAATAAAACAAAGGAATAAAACGAAGAGAAGAATAAAGTAGAGAAGGAAGCAGGAGAAGAAAGTGGGTGAAAAGGAAGGATGGCAGCTCGACGTGCTAAAGATATAAGGATGTGGAAAACCAGGAAGAACAACAGTTAAAGTGCAAAAGCAACATGTAGAAGAAAAAACAGGTGAAAGCAACCCGAACGACAAATTAACTTGATATTTCATGTATTGTAATAGGGTTTTGGGGATGAACAAATTAAGGTTTTAAGCCCTATAATTTATGTATAAATATGTAATGGGTTGGGAGAATAAGGGTTCTTCTCGAGCCATACTGTGGAGCCTGTTCCAAGCTGCCAAGAACTCTCGTCAATAAGAAGAGTGATAAGATAGCCCGAGAAGGAGAGAGTTTGTGTTTGAATGCTGAGGAGATGATGCAGAGAGAGAGAAGGGCTTGCACTACAAAACAACTGGGCTAGGAGAAGGACAAGCTAACTATGATGTATCTTTGTAAGCGCATTGCGCAAGCCTGGGACAATTACCCAAAAGCATAACAAAGAAGCCAGTCGTTGTGGACATAGCCCAGAGTTGGGTGAATCACATTAACAACTGTGTTGAATGTCTTTTGTGTGATTGATCATGGACTCTGTCTAGACACATATTAGAATAGATTGGTCTTATGTGTAATCATTGCCTGATAGTTACGACTATTACAGTAATGCGTTTATGTTGTAATTTGAAATATAATGGTAATATTAATATGAATTCACTAAGTAGCTAACGAAGAACAAAGATAGAACAACACACATAAAACAAATAAGTAAGAATGACAAATTTGCACCTCCCATTCCATCACTACTACAAAAACTTGGTTCTTTCAGCCCCAATAGATACCTCAGGTGAGACTTCATCTGCATGCAGGTGATGTCGAAAGGGTCTGTGTCTGAAGGGTTTTGTTGGTCAAGATAAACTTGAACCTAGGGTATTAGAACCACATGCAACGCCAACAAATGGTTACGTTGTTGGGACTTGAATTCTGTGATTAAGGGAATGTTTTGGAGGCCAACTAAGAAGGAAATGTCAGAATGGTTAGAAGGGAAGGAACACGATTTTGCTAGGAAAGAGAATAGAAACCCTCAGATGAGTAACAAACAATGCATGCAACGATATGTATACACAAAACTGCATGAAATTTTCTTTGGCAAATTTCCAATTATTCTGACGGAGAGGTTAGAAATATTAGTGGAGAATACTAGAAGGTACTGAAATGCATCGCTGAGGAATTAGACTCATGAGTTGGTAAGACAAATGAATTATGTAACTAATAGAATTTCTCATGCAATTGATTTCTGTTTAGATAGCATATTAGGAGGATATATTGCAGAGTTCACAGTAGATTGTACCCAGTCATACAATGTTGCAGAAAGGGACTTCTTGAAAGGTGCATGCAGAAATATCTTGAAATCGTTGGGTACATGGATAAAGATGTTGTTGTGTGACAAGTGCATAATGACCATGGAGTCCGACTGCTAGGGGGCTTCATGCACATATGGGAACCAAAGGATGACAAGAGGATAGTCTGAGGACAAGAGAGAAGGAAGGAAGTGATGAAGAAGGAAGGGAGGGACTAAGGATGCAGAGAGTTGAAGAGGGTATACCAGAGGAAGAAGACGAGTTTGGAGAACTATGCAGTGGAAGGAGGTACAAGAGGCGAAAGACTGGGGCTGTGAAAGGAGAGTCGTGCAGTGAACTAAAGGGGAGAGGATTGTTATCGCACAAGTTGTAGGTTGGGAAAATTTCGACCCAACCACCAAATGGAAACAACTTAGAGAACACCTACCCACAGTCACCTTATGCAGGTATTCCCGTCACTTTAGAGATGATAGAATCACATCAAGGGAGAAATCCTGGTGACCCTGGGGGGAATGAGATGGAAAGTGAAGGGATGAAGGAAATCCCCCCTATAAGTCAAGACAAAAGATGCATAAATTCTTGGGAAAGAGTCTAGGTGGTAACCAATGGTTTCCAAGAGATAAGAACACATGCAAAGAATGTTGTACCTGCCCGAGACATAAGAACAAGCCGAGCATATATTTATAATGTTAGGTGGAAAAGCAAGTTAAGTTTGTTTTCCCTAATTGCAACAATAAGCAACAATGTATATCGGCAAGAAAATAATTATTAGAGGTGCTAAACAATTGCTAAAAGTCCAACAAATGATGCAAGCGATAAGTTGAATAAACACCAATGATACTTAAGAATGATAGCATAAGACTTTAGCAAATGGAACAAGCCTGTAATAAAAGGTGCTTGGAGAGATATTTTGCAACCTTAGGGTTGTAGCAAACAATTTGTTACAACACTAAATCCAACCACCAAAACTCACAAAGAATCCACCCAAAAGCTGTGCTAGGCCAAGTAGATAAATGTGGCAAACTCTTAGCAAATTCGGATGGTTGAAAATCAAGTTATAAAAGAAAATGTGTTAGTTTTTCTGCAGCCCTAATGGCTGTAGATGAAGATATATAACAACGGCAAAAAAATACGCTTTTAGAGGGGAATCCCTAAGGGATAAGAGGTGCGCTAGGCACAAGCAACAAAACCCAAATTGTAGAA
The DNA here is from genome assembly GCA_010110895.2 of Picea sitchensis. Taxonomy (NCBI): domain Eukaryota; kingdom Viridiplantae; phylum Streptophyta; class Pinopsida; order Pinales; family Pinaceae; genus Picea; species Picea sitchensis. The sequence goes on from SNQJ01S0017283.1 coordinate 80,772, forward strand.
AATTGAAATGGCCAAAAATCATGTTTCCCAATGCACTATTTTATTTCTCCAATGCAAAAAGGTAAATGATGAGTGCCTTGACTATTGGATTATGGAGTCAAAGAATGAGTTAACAACTATACTACTTCCTTGGGGGTGTAAACCCTCCTACTCCCTAAGGCAAGTAAAACTAACTAGGACAGTGCTAGAAGGGTGTAAGTCCTTTTACTTCTCCTGAGACTTCCTTAAGTAACAAATTATTTCCAACACAAATATTGATGAACTTAGTGGGGTGGTATGCATTTGTACTCCCTAAGAATTTCAACTAGTTAACCTTGCAACTAAGAAAAAGAGACAATAACAAGATGAAACCGTTCAACTAGAGCAAGAATCAATAAGATAAACTTCTACTTTACCAAGAGTTATCCACCAATATGCAAGAGAAATGCTCCATTGGAGGTAGCTCACCACTTCCTTCCACCAATAGCGAAGTAAACCATGACAAATGCAAAAGAGAGAGAAAAATCCCCAAGGGTAGCGAAAATTTTAGCCAACTAGTTCTCACAGTGGGAGAGTTATGTCATGAATTGAGATTCACATGATCTCTATTTATTCAAAATGTTTAAAACACGGTTTGTCCGCTTAATTGGGGTAAAACATGAGATAAGGGGTCAACAACCCTTATCTTACCCATTTACACAAACAATAATATTTAATTTACACTTTTGCACGTTATGAACCCTAAAACAAGATGACGTCACCCCTTTAGGGAGACATTTTGATACTTTCCAAGTCATTGGAGAAGAATGTGGGGGTCGATGGAGCTCCTAGAGCGTCCTCTTCATGTGTCAAAGTCAATCCATGCCTCCTCCGGTCAAATCATTCCAAGTGTCAATGAACATCAACTCCATCACCACCAACCCTATCCCTAGGTGACGTCAAGCCCCAAAGAGTGACGTTTTTCCATTCCTAGGCAATTCGTTTGGCATGTGAGGGCTAGGCTAGGTCCTCTAAGATGTTGTTTAGGCCTCCAAAGGAAAGTCATCATGATTCGACATGTGGGCTCTTGGCATCCAACTTGTGGGATTCCATCCCCACAGAATCCCAAGCTAGGCCTGTTCCTGCAAAACTATCCACCAAACAAGGTCCTATAAAACAAATGGGTCCGCCCTCCAAATATCTCAAGTCAAAATATCATGGCAAGTGAAAATAACATCTAATAAACAAGGCATCTAAAAATGTTCATAAAAACTACCTCCTCAAATTAAACAAATTCTCAAAGACCCTATACAATTGACCAAGTTTAGGTATGGGAGGGGTGTCATAAAAGTCCTATTGGGTAGACCAAAACCCTCAAGTAGGGGATGCTCCCAAGGGTGCCCCTTCAAGGTCATGTAGTGGATGATGAGGTGGATAGGGGTTTAGAGTTCATAGGTCATTGGATTTCATGTACAAGGCTTCGTATTGTCTCATCTATGGGTGTCTTTGTAGAGGGTGTGTTGCACCTTCGTTTTCAATGCATCCTTTTTCCAATCTCATTCATTGCCATTAATTAATCAATAGTCCAAAACCTTGGGTACTCCCTAGAGTGAAATCTATTAGCTTGGGGGGCAACACCACGAGTTCCACTTGAAGCTAGAGGTACACATAGTGCCATATGCAAGGAAAGAAAGGTACACCGCATGAGTGTACACACCTCAACAAGTGGGGACATGTATATAATGTTATTTTGATTTTGCAGGTCTTTGATTTCTTAGGAGAAGCTTTTCATTGCTCTAAAGACCTCTTTGGGTGGGCATCTAGAAGGTTTATATTCTAGGATTTTATATTTTTTCAGCCACCATTAGTCTAGGCCTTCAATTCCTTCTTCCCATGAAATGAGGTACATGCCCTTATTGGGTCACTAAAGCCAAAGGGCCTAGAAGAGGGCAATGTGAAGGGAATGTAATGAGTGGAAAGTGATAAGTGTGGTGAGAAATTGTATGATGACCCCTCAAGGGATCCCCAGTTACACCCCTTCCCCAAAAGTTGGCCACTTACTAGAAAATCGACGACACTCACCAAGGTGAAACAGGGTCAAAAGCATAATGTCCAACCATGCATTATATAATCAAAATCAACTTCAATATAACATGCTTAAATATCTCAAATATTAGGGTGATTACCTGCCACAATACTGACTTGTACCGCATGGAGCAAGACCCATGTGCCTTCCAAAAGTTAGCTGGTGTGGTGGATGCATTGACGATGGATCGAACTGTGATGATAGAGCGAGCTTCCATATGTGAAAGTGCACACTGCTAGTCATGTGGTCTCTCACTACTCCATGTCTGCAACATGAGGGCCTCAAGACATCATCTCCTTAGTTATCCCACAAAATGGGGATAACATCTGGCTCCTACTTGGGGACATGTGCTCGTCATAGAGTGCATGAGAATTGCAACATATCTAGGTAGACCTATGCCTACACACACTAAGACATCAATCTCATTAATAGTAGGATGGTTCGCTCATCCTTTGTCCATATATATCAAAAATCCAAAAATGAAACTAATCTAGAAAATAAAATTTTAGCATTTAAAAAAAAACAAAAATGCAACATCTCATGGTAGACCTATGCCTACACACACTGAGACAACAAACTTGTCAATAGTAGGATGGCTTCAACCCTAGAAGGATCTATTGTGATTCCATGCTTAGATATAATATGACCCAACAACTTGCCCTTCTCAACACCGAAAATTTAATTCTTAGGGTTGAGAGAAATTCCATACTCCCTACATCTTTTAAAAATCATCCTCAAGTGTTGGATGTGTTGATACCTCTTTTTGGAGATAACAGTGAGATCATCTTGATAGATCTCTATAAGTTTCCCAATTAAATACTGAAAGCGCAATCCATGGCGTGCTGAAAAGTGGCCCCTGCGTTGGTTGGTCCAAAGGGCATTCTCAAATACTTATAAGTTCCCCAAGGGGTGGTGAAAGCAGTTTTTAATTGGTCATAATCATGTACCAAAACTTGATTATATTCCGAGAAACCATCAAGCATGGACACCATTTCTGCTCTGGTGGCCCTTTGCAAAAGATTCTCCATGTTTGGTAGAGGATAATTGTCTTTAAGTGAAGTATGGTTTAAATTTATGAAATCCACACATATCCTAATCTCACCAATATTCTTCTTGACGATGATTGGATTATATACCGAGGAAAAATATCTAATAGGCTCAATTATTCATTCCTCAACCATCTTTTGCAATTCCTTTTGGACTTATGGGGCAACCTTCGGGTTCATTTGTCTGAGCTTCTGTCTGAAAGGTTTTGTCCCATCTATAAGGGGAATAACGTGTTGTATGACATCTTCTCGATAAGCCTTCAGATCTTCATAAGACCAAGCGAATATATCCTTAAATTCTCTTATGAGGGCAATCAATTTTTCTCTTTCATTAGACATTGTTCCTTTCCCAAAATTGATCATCTTTGGGGATTTTTCGGTCCCAATATTGAATTCAATGTTCTCGTCATCAAATTTTCTTGACGACTTCCCCTTATACATGTCATTTCGATCAAAAATATTCTCTAAGGGGACGATACCTTTAGGTAAGGGTCCGTAAGCTAAATCAATGATCTCAATATTTTCCTTTTCCGCCAATAAGTTTATCTGGGCTTATGAGAATTCGCCTTCATTCTGGAAAAAATGCATAATCTAGCTTTCATTATAAAAAACGTGCCAATGTTCTAGGTTATCAGGTAGTGAGGGCCTGTACTTTACTTCCACCTTATAGAGACCGATATCTTTAAAAATTTGCACGGTGGACACGAAAACAACAAGGTTGTCTGCCAAATGATTCTCTTCCCTAGGGATGGCTTCAATGGAAAATTTGTCAAACTTCTTCAATGTGTCCCATATCACATCTCTATACCATTTCAACCTTGGATTTTTAGCAGTGAATTTCTTATTAACTTGCGAAAAGATTAAGTCAGAGTCCCATTTCATGTGCAGAGACCTGATGTTCATATGGATAGCAAGATTCATGCCTAAGAGAAGGGATTCATACTCAACGTTGTTGTTTGTACAATTAAACTCAAGCCTATACAAGAAAAGGGTAGTCTCATTGTCTGGTGATCTCAAAACTATCCTTGCACCCGAGCCTGCCCTTGAGTGCGCACCATCGAAATATAAGCCCCAAGATCCTTCCTTCTTTTCCTCATCAAGGAAAAGGGAGTTCTCCAAAATGAAGGTGTTGTCCATCCCTTCTTCTAGAACCTGATGGGTTATGTTGACATGATCCATAAAACCTTCCTTTTTGGTCTTGCTTGGGGAAAGAACGTTCTCCTCACCTCTGATGATACCAACTTTTTTCTCTTTATGAGGCTTTGTCAAGAATTGACAAATATGTTGCATAAACTCTTCTTCAACTTGCTTTGCTGCTTGTTTCCTTTCAACCTTCAAAACCTCATTTGTTGGGAAAGGTGTACTCTTTGATGTTAGTTCCTTTTATTTATCCAATAGACTCATCATGTGATGAACTACCCTTTTAGCGACCTCCTCTCGTTCTTTCTGCAAGTATGTCCTGATATCACGGGAAGGGTCTGGTAAGGCAAAGTCATCAATTTGATGAATATGAAAGGTTTCTTCAAGACACTCCTCCTCTTGCATGAGATAGGAGGTTATGTTTTCTTTTATCTCACATGCTATTTCTTGAGCTTCAAACAAAGTTATGGGGCATCTTCCAATTAAAACTCCACATGGGCCCTTCATGGTTGATATGTAAGACTTGAGTATAGTAGTTTGGGAAGACTTGAAATCTTGAGGAAAACTTCTTATGAGGGTATTGAACCTATCATTGAAATCATGTATACTTTCTCTTGAATTTCTCTTATAGTTGTAGAGTTGATCATAAAGGGACCGGTAATATTTGTTCTTTCCAAATCTTTTGATAAAACGATCTTGAAAGAGATCCCAATTCGTGATTGTTCCTGGGAGAATACTATCATACCAATCCTTTGCCTTTGCGCCAAGAGTGTAAGAGAAGAGTCTCATCTGAACATCTTCATGTTGGTCATAAGGTTCCATAGCGTGAACGAAAGAATCTAAGTGATCTTCTGTTGTAATGAGATCTTCTCCTGAAAAGATCAGGAGCCACTCCTTGAAGTCTTTTGGGAGTTTGTGAGGAGATCCAAGGATCTTTGTCATGTCCAAAGGTTTGTGCGCATCTTTGGTTCGCAGGCTCCAAGTAGCACTAGGTGATGTGGGAATGGGTGAGAGTGGAGGTGCGGGGGTAGTAGGTGAGGATGGGGGGATAAGAAAAGTATATGGACAATCATGAGAAGGGGGGTATCGATTGGTTGACTAATAGAAGTACCTTTGAACATGGATGGGGAGCGCAGTGTGGCAAACTTTGAATTTATTGAGATTGTGGATGATAGTCAACCATATCAAGCATTGATGGGACTGAAATGGGCATTTGATAATCAGGCAATCATAAACTTGAAGAGGAGGGAAGTTATATTTGAAGTCATATATTTGAGAGTTACTACGCGATTGGACCCGACAGAAGGAAAAAGGTACATAAAGCCAACTAAAGGAAACAACATTGACAATTTTCATAACATGACAACGCAGATGGAGATTATGTAAGCCTTACTCTAGATGGTGTGCTGATTTGGAGAAGTATCAATTCGTTTGCATCAAACTTAGAGGAGGTATAGAGAATTGCCAGTAGAGGATACATGAAGTCTCAACTAGACGATGTGCACACTTGACCCAATTGTTACGATGGATTGGAATAGAGCTATGTGATCCACCTTGGTATGATGGATTGAATGATATAAGCTTGTTTGTGAAGGAATTTGAGTTGTAGGTACCTGACCAACAAAGGTTGTCGACACTAGATGTTGTCCTAGAAGCGACTCCAGCCATATGGTGGGATGCACACAAAGAGGGGATGAAAGAATGGTCAAAATGTAGAAGGCTAATGCATTCGAGATTTGACACTAAGATAGAAGATATTGCACAAAAGTATACAGGGGAGAGTGATCCAGCAGATCACTTTAAGCAGTGCAGAACCCTATGGAGTTCAGTACCAGAAACATAATGGACGCATATATTTATACATACACTAGACACAATTTCGAAGAACTAGTATTTGGAATTGGAAATGCGCAGAGAGAAAACAAGATGGGACGAGCTGGTCCAAAGATTCAAGGTAACATTCACATTTGAACATGAATCCCTATTAATGGATGCAACGCTACAGGCTATTCGAACCAAAATCTTTACAGTATAAGGGTCGATGGAGGTGGTACCAATCTACAATGTACATAGAGCTTCGATGACTATCCATGAGTTATTAGAGTGCTACAATGTTGCTAAGGAAGAACATGATGAAGAATATCCCATGAATGTACAAGTACCTAAAACATAAGGAGAATGAGCACTAGAAGGGCCAGATCTTGAGTCCACCACATATACACAACCCATAAAGACATGGAAGGTAAACATTGGGACAACAAAGAATCCCAAGTTTGTGCAGATAGAGGATTACGGGAGTGATGAGCCAGTAGAGAAGATTGCAGAATTATTGCATCAATACCAAGACCTATTCCAAACGACATTTTTGGAGATGAAGGGGATAGTTGGGGACTTAGTTGAGATGAAGATTCCGTTGAAACCAGGTTCTAAGCTAGTGCGACAGAGAGCTTACAGGTTGAATTCGATGTATAAGGAGAAGGTGAAAGCCGAAATAGACATGATGTTTGATGCAGGGATCATTGAACCAGTGAAGAAATCCGAGTGGATCAGTCCAATGGTAGTGCAAGACAAGAAGATAGGAGGAATCAAGATTTGCATGGATCTGAGGAAGTTGAATGATGCATGTTTACATGACCCATTTCCAACACCAATCACATATGAGGTACTGGAGAACGTTGGAGGCCAAGAGACTTATTCTTTCACAAATGGGTTGTCGGGGTAGCATCGGATAAAAATTGTGCAGGAAGACCGGTACAAGACTACTTTCACGATAGAGTGGGGAAGTTATTAGTATACAATAATGCCCTTTGGATTGAAGAATACCCTTGCAATGTTTTCCAAAGTTGTGGTTGAAACGTTCAAGGAATTTATTCATAAGTTCCTTGAAGTGTACTTGGATGATTGGACTGTATTCAATCTACTAAAGGATCACATAGAAGTCCTCAGGTTAATGTTGGATAGGTGTAGACAATGTCAGATTTCGCTGAACTTGAAGAAGTGTATTTTTTGCGCACCATTTGGAATTTTGTTGGGCCATGTAGTCTACAAGTAGGGATTACTAGTGGTTATGGCCAAGATTGCAGTAATTATGGATTTATAACCACATACATCAATCATATAGCTAAGGGAAACTGTTGGTCACATAGGATATTATAGGAAGTTTGTCAAAGGATATGCACAGATTACAAAACCGATAGAAAAATTGATGAAGAAGGAAAAGAAGTTCAAATGGAATGAGGATTGTTAGAAGGGTTTGGATACCTTAAAGAAAAAACTAGAGACAACATTGATTTTGATCTTTCTAGATCGGGACAAGGAGTTCCATGTTCATGTAGATGTATTGTCCATAGATTTGGGCACAATACTATCTCAACCAAGGGAGGGAGAAATAGATCACCCAATTGCGTTTGCAAGTAGGAAGTTTTCCATAGTAGAGAAAAATTACACCACTACAGAACGAGAAGGATTGGCAATGATATATGTGCTACAAAAGTTCAGACATTATTTATTGGGATCTCACTTTAATATGTATACAAACCAGTTTGCATTAAAATACTTAGTGAATAAGCCAGTGTTGGNGGGGGGAGAATATTAAGATGGATACTGTTGTTCCAGGAATACGATTTTGAGGTTGTAGTGAAACCCGTGAAGTTGAATGCAGGACTAGATCACTTATCACACATACTTTTAGAAGAAGATGCAGGCAATTTAGATGACAACTTACCAGATGCACATCTATTTGCAGTCAAAATGGTGGATGATTACTTCTCGTACACCGTGTAGTTTCTAAGTACAGGATTGGCTCCATCAGACATGAAAGTGGCGCATAAGAAACAACTAGTAGTTAAAGCAATTGATTATTAGTTTATTACAAAGAATTTATACAATTTGGGAGCAGATAGAAGATTAAGATGATGTGTGCTGGAACATGAAAGATCGATGATACTCGCAGAAGCGCAGGACGAGATTGTAGGAGGAAATTATGCAGGGAAAGCGACTACGCAAAAGATTTTGTGCACAAGGCTTTGGTGGCCCACACTTCACAAAGATACTAAGGAATATTGCTAATCATGCGATGTATGTCAAAGAGTGGGAAAGCCATCCAGGAGGGATGAAATTCCTTTAAATCCACAGGTTATGTTGCAAGAATTTGATAAATGGGAAATAGGCTTTGTGGGGCCAATCAACCCACGAGCAAGACGATTAGAGGAAAGGTACATAATTACCGTGACAGAGTATTTGAAAAGATGGGCAGAAGCAGCACCAGTCACAGACTACACCGCGAAGACTGCTACGAGATTTTTGTTTGAGAATGTAGTCACACGATTTGGATGTCGACGTATATTACTCACTTATCAAGGAACACAATTTCTGAACAAAACAATTGCATCATTGACTAAGGAGTTTCAAATTCATCATCATAAAAGTACCCCATATCATCCTCAGGCCAATGGGATAGTGGAAGCTTTCAATAAAATTATGGATAATGCTTTGATAAAGATCTACAACACAGGGAGAGATGATTGGGACTTAAGAGTTCATGCAGTGTTATGGGATTACACGACTACAAGTAAAAAGTTGACAGGACATACACCTTTCAGGTTGGTCTATGGGCAAGAAGCAATGATGCCAATGGAGTTTATTTTACCTAGCCTACGCATTGCAATGATCAATGATCTTTCAGACTCATGTTCAATACAAGAGAGACTGTCACAGTTGGTACATCTTGAGGAATATCGATTTGTCGCAGGTTTTCATCAACAAGTTTAGAAGGAAAGAGAGAAGGCATGGCATGATAGACACATTAAACATAAGGAGTTCCAAGTGGGAGACTTAGAATTACTATGTGACAGTAAGTTTATGCAACATCCATGGAAGTTTCAAATGCATTGGTTAGGACCTTAGGTGATTCAACATGTGACAGAAGCAAGTGTTGCGCAATTGGAAACCTTGAATGGAGAAGTCCTTGGAGGAATGGTGACTAAAAGTCGGGTGAAACTCTATAGAGATGCTCGATAGTTTGTGTAGTAATCTGGGCCGCGCTAAAACACATGTATCATAGTAACTGTACAATAGTAGGAAGGAAAAACACAAAAAAACATATTAAAAGTATAAAGAGGAAGAAAAATGAATAAAAAGTAGATATAGAAAAAATAAAAATATTATAGAGTACAAGGCATAAGAACTTGCGCAAAAGGAATGATTATCGTGCATCGGGATGGAACTACGCCAATTAAGATAATAATACATAGAAGCGAAAGACTGCAAAGAAGAAAACGCAGAAGCGAGAATAGTTGCGCAGTATGGTATTGACATGGACCATTAAAAGGCATTAAAGCAAGGAAACAACGACTACAAAGTGGAAATGATAGGTCATAAAGACATCGTATAATATTAAATGGTAAAAGCCACCGAAAATCACGACAAATTGACAGTACGAGGTAAAAATCACACGACGGATTTGGTAATAAAGCCACATTTAATTAACCATTCATAAACCACATTGGCAGATTGAACAAGTGAGATAAGGTGTGAAGAGACATGAATAGTTGGCAAGAAGGCACAAAAGCAGTTGAGGGTTGCCAAGCAGGAATCATTGTTACTCAGAGCTTCATCCAAGTGAGAGTGAACGAGAGCAAACCAGAGCCGAAATACAACCACACCAACACACACACACACACACAACAAGTACAAAAACCTGTCGCACGAAAAAATGGCACCACTGAAGGTTGGAGCGCCATCAACAACGACATGAAAGTAATCGAAATGACTAGCAGTTGCACCAAAGGTCGAGGAAACACCTAGAGCTTCAGCTTCACAAGTAAGCTTCCATAGGGATTATATCCCATCGAGGAAAGACAATGTGCCTCAAATCAAAGTACCAACAGATGGGAAATACCCACTAGAAACATCACCAATCCCACCTAGTGTAAGTGTGGAAGGAGACATGCTCGATAAGGTTGTCGCCGTCAAGTTTGTGGATCACGATATCACATGTGAGCAAAAGTTTCCTAAGCTGGCCAGGGAAAATTCTTGTGCGCTAAGAGCATAGCGGGCAGATGAGTGATAGTGCTAGAAACACAGGTGTGGGAAATAAGACTCGAGAAGTCAAGAATATTGAACCTACTAGAGGTTCCACACTTTTGACGTAGCCTAGAAATCAATTCTTGTGTTAAGTTACTGCTCAACTACGTCCATGGGAGTACATTGTGGCTTGACCCACCGGTGTCAATTGATACTTCATTGATTGCATGGATCATAGGGCTACCGAAAGCAGGAGAGGATTTGACCACCTTGTTCAACTAAGTAGGAGAGAGAGCCCTATTAGAATCCATGAAGGAGAAGTTTCACACCTTCAAGGGGAAAAGGGGATTGGATGTCACAAACATCAATGATGATAATGTTCGGTTTCTGATGTAGGTATTGGCCTGCAAATTGTTGCGCAAGTGCCGTAAGGATGAAGTACCAGCCATAGTGATCGCAACTACAAAAAAATGCTCTGAAGGGGTCCAAATGAATTGGGCCACCTTCTTAGTCAATCAATTTTTGACATATTGTATCGAGGCCCAGGAGAAGGGTACAAAAATTCATTTTGCATGACTACTGATTTTGATTGCACTGGTAAGATGGCAGGAACCGAGCTATTACAACCACATGGGAAAAATAGGTAGAGGTAATATGGCCGCGCGGTATGCCAACTTATGGCATATGCCAAACAAAAGGAGGCAACAAGACAATAGTGTTACATTTTTTGTATACTTTGATAACATCATGTATATAATCGAACATACACCACACATCACAACTGAGACAGTAGAAACCTACAAGGATACTGCGTTGTTTAGAGCAGGGATGTACCACATGTACATGCAAGCAAAGAAGGACCTTGCACGCCGGTGAATGCCAACCAACTAAAGGTTGACAACAGAGGATGCATGCCTGATTGTGAATGATTGGGAAGATGGGTGGAAAATCTCGTTAGAACAAACGAGCCACCCGAAAGATGAAGAAGAACATGACATGGGTGATGAAGAACTGGCTGAGGGGCATGGGAATGACCAGAACAATGGCACAGGAAACACACCTTGCTCATCAAAAACAAAATCACATTAGACAGTCCCCACGACATGAGTGAAATGAAAGGATAAAGGGAAGGAGCCAAGAGGAGGTGTGTGCAAGAAAATCAAAGCGCACAAGACACCCGCAGTCTATAATTTGACCAATGATGACATGGACTGAATCAACTACCAAGTACGGGAGGCGGTGGAGGAATTCATTGAGGAAGCGATGAGGAAACAATAATAGCAACACCAGAAGGTGCACGATCAATTGGTGACACTACAACATCTCTTGATAGCAACCAAAATAGCATCAGATCACAGAGTGGGTGGATAACCAAGAACACGTTCGAGATAAGAAGCACACACTATTCATCTAGTTTTGACTGAGCTAGTAGAGGGGCACATGACGTAACAAATAAGGATAGACACAATTGAGTTACCAACAACTGAACTATAGGAAGAGATGAAGACAATGAGCCACTTGAACATATTGGTATCACATACATGATTGTGAATTATTGGGAAGATGGGTGGAAAACCCCGTCACAACAAAAGATCCACCCCAAAGATGAAGAATAACATGACAAGGGTGATGAAGAACTGGATGAGGGGCAGGGGAATGACCAGAACACCTTTCCCATCAACAATAGAATCACATCAGACAGTCCCCACGGAAGGAGTGAAATGAAAGGATAAGGGGAAGAAGCCAAGAGGAGGTGTGTGCAAGAAGACCAAAGCGCACAAGACTCACCCAGTCTATAATTTGACCAATGCCGACATGGATCGAATCAACTACCAAGTATGGGACTCCACGAAGGAAGTCATTGAGGAGGCGACAATGAAACAAGAATAGCAACACCAAAAGGTGCATGATCAGTTGGTGACACTACAACATCTCTTGGAAGTATCTAGAATAACATCAGATTACAGAGTAGGTGGATAACCGAGCACACATTCGAGAGAAGAAGCACACACTCTTTATCTAGTTTTGACTAAGCTAGTAGAGGGGCACTTGACGTAACATATCAAGATAGACGCAATTGAGTTACCAACGACTGAAATATATGAAGAGATGAAGACGATGAGCCACTTGAACATATTGGTATCAGAGATACCCATACACTTATTGAAAATCTTGCAAATAGGCATTTTGCATGAGATTAGACTCTGATGAGATGAAGCACACCGGGAACTAACCAAAGTAATTGATGAAAGGGATCGGTTGCAACAACAATATGACGCTACGCTCTAGCGAAAGAGGGAAGTTGAAAGCAGAGTGGAGGCATCAATGAAAGACAAGAATGAGGTTGAGGAAAATGTAAGGAAAGTTCTAAAGGAAAAGGATGAAGTATAGATTATGGCGCAGAAGACCCAAGTGATCGTCCAAAAGTTATACAAGGGAAAGGTGAAACAAGCAACACATGAAATAGAGGAAAAACTTACATCCCCGACCGCGCAGGGTGTAGCAGAGATTGTGGAAACATAGGCAATGATACTAAGAGACGTTGAGGCAGTTAAAGAAGCCTTTGAAAAGTTCATCGAAGAATGGAGGAGCAGGAAACAAGCCTAAGTGGCTCAGGACAAGCCACATGTGTGTGTTGGGGGCCTATTGGACATGCATTTTGGAAATAGGATACATAAAAATACTAGGTATAGAAGATGTGCACAGAAGAAGAAGGAAGACTCGGGAGTGCGCAGTTGAGGTGCGACCATGATTATAGTGTGCGGAGAGAAGAATAAAACAAAGGAATAAAATAGAGAGAAGAATAAAGCAGGAGAAGAAAACGAGCGAAAAGGAAGGATGGCAACTCGACGTGCTAAATATAGAAGGACGCGCAAAAGCAGGAAGAACAAAAGTCAGAGTGAAAAAGAAAGATGCAGACGAAAAAACAGGTGAAAGAAACCTGAACAACAAGTTAACTTGATTTATCATGTATTGTAATAGGGTTTTAGGGATGAACAAAGTAAGGTTTTAAGCCCTAGAATTTATGTATAAATATGTAATGGGTTGGGAGAATAGGGTTTCTTCTCGAGCGGTACTGTGGAGATTGTTCCAAGTTGTCGAGAGTTCCCATCAGTAAGAAGATTGATAGGATAGGTTGAGAAGGAGAGAGAATTTGTGTCTGAATTCTAAAGAGATGATGCAGAGAGAGAGAAAGGCTTGCACTGCAGAACAACTGGGCTAGGAGAAGGAAAAGATAACCATGATGTATCTTTGTAAGCGTAGTGCACAAGCCTGAGATAATTAACTAAAAGCATAATAACGAAACCAACCGTTGTGGATGTAGCCCAGACTTGGGTGAACCACGATAAGTATTGTGTTGAATGTCTTTTGTGTGATTGATCATGGATTCTACCTGGATGCATATTATGATAGATTGGTATTATGTGTAATCATTGCATGATAGTTGCGATTGTTACAGTAATGCTTTTATGTTTTAATATGGAATATAATGGTAATATGAATCTGAATTCACGAAGTAGCTAACGAAGAACAAAGACATAACAACACACACAAAATAGATAAGTAAGAATGACAAGGATTATCACCTCCCATTCCCTCACTACTGCAGAAACATGGTTCCTGCAACCCCAATAGATACCTTGGGCGAGACTTCATCTTCATGTAGGTGATGCCGAAAGGGCCGGTGTCTGAAGGGTTTTGTTGGTCAAGATAAACTTGAACCTCGGGTATTGAAACCACACGCAACGCCAACACCCAACTTAGTCAACAATTTCCTCTAAGTGCTACCTTCTGCTGCTGGGAATGCAATCCAATATCTTATTGCTTCAACTGTCTACTATAGTTTCAACTCAAACTTCCTTAAGTATATTGTCAAAACATCCAAGTCTCAAACATGAAGACTTACTACTACCTCACTACTTCAACCAACTTTTCCATGCTCCCATACAATGAACTCTTCATGCCATGAAATAGTCAATTGGTCAATCCAACTATCATGCCCAAGTCATGAGAATGCACGCCCTTATGCCTAAAGCGATCTTTTCATGTAGCAATTCATTTTTTCTGTACAATTATTTTGGACCAAGGCAATGTCACCACCTTTACCTCTAACTGTCAAGTCACCTTCCATAACTCAACATCTAAAAAGAGGGTGGAAAATGGCCATCACAACCACGACCCTTAAGTGCTCCAACAATATGTCCAAAGTGTTCTAAGTTAAATGAGCCAATCAAAGGACATCCATACCTATTGCCCAAGAGAGGCACATCCACACAAATACTTATAATACTTCTATCTCCTCCAACCAATGATCCTCTGATATTAGGGTCATCCGAGAATCATCCGCAAACTACCCAAGGAACGCTTTGCCTCATCCTAAGTCTCCGTATACAAAGGTGGGAGAGAAACCTCCAATTCAACTTGGTCTATGTTTTTGGCTACACCATACAAGTCAACTATCAATGTTTTCTTGGTTGACTCCTTCATTGTCTCCATCTATCACATAGAACATAATTGCCCTACTCCTCCAAGCAAGTGTTCATCACTTTGGCACTATCATGATGATTGACCAAGGAAAAGTCTTCATCTCCTCCTCAAGGATGTCAAGCTGTCTCCCACAACTCAACAAGTATTCTAAGGCACCCATGCACTACTACCTCCATCTCAGACATGAAAATGCCAAACCCACTGTTGTTGTAGAGAAGATAATAACCTACTACCATTGCAAGTTTCCAACAAAATCACTCCTCCATGGTCTTCCCCTTTCACCAAACTTGGCACCTTTTCAAGTGCCCTTAGGGTCCATTGCTTTCTTCCTGGAAGAAAGACACCCATGTCTTAAATCAATGAAAGGATGATGGCGGGTGGTTACCAAAGCCACCTCCAACAACTACACCATAACTCTGCCCAATGTCCACCAAGGGATTTGTCCAAATAAACCATTATTCTAAACTTCTGTCTAAAAACTCTCCTAGACCTACTGTCAAGTTGCCTAGAATATCCAATGTTCCCTTTGAAATGCAGGATTTGGGATACTCCCAAGGATGTTGGCTTTGCCATCAAATTTGGTTGCACTAGGACTTCCTCCATGTTTCCCAACCTCACCTTCAAAGAATAATCATTGCAAAATTCTGAAAATACAAGAAACAAGAAACAAGGAACAACCATACCTCTAGATGAAGGCAAACTTAGCTATATTTGTGATTATTCTTCTACACCATTCAAGACACACCAAGGCATGGCTAAAGAAGCTATCCCAAGTCTTAAAGACTCATCTATGCCTTGCTACCTCAAGCGTACAACATGCCTAAACTAACAAGTCATTGTTTCGTGTGAACTTGTCTTGACTACCTACCACACCAAGGTAGAAGTCTATGATATTCAATCTTCAAGCCAATCTGCGGTCATTTTCCAAACTCATCCCAAATTCATATACTACTTTGCTGCAATTTCACCCAAGTGTAATGAGAGTGCTTGAATGGGTATGAAGTCACTTGTCACATAAGTGACAATTACGAGGAGCACCAACTTCCACAAACACAACACTAATACCAATAGACACAAAATAACTTTGAAAGTGTCTGTCATGGACCCACAGTCCACCTAGATTTTCTTTCTCCAAATTGAGTCCACCCAAGTTGTTCTGATGCCTGTGATTGTGCGGTATTGCCTTGCCTTGGGTGCAATGACTTGGCCAACCTAGGCCTACTACAACCATACTACACCTCTTCACCTAAGGTCTGCTCATGACTTTGCCTTAGGATACAACACATTAAATGGTCAACCAAGTCTAACACACTTAGTTTATCCAACAAGAAAAACTTATGCATGCATCCAACTGAAACCTTAAGACATACCAACAATACTAACACTTATCCAATTAACAATATGCAAGGAACAATAACATCCAATACACACAATTTTAGTAAATTGGTGAAAATTCTTTACAACTATACATGATTGAACAACCTCTGTGAAAACCTAGGGTAAGTAGTCCCTATATTATAAGCATAATGAATGTTCCCTCCAAGGGGGTGTTCACAACCGCCTCCTGATGCCGAAGCTTTGGATTTTCAAGCTATGGTATCTACTTATGTGAGAACTTTCAAATCTCATCTAACTCGTTTTGTGAAAAGACTGTAGAAAATTCATGAAGCTAAGCTTCCCCCAACTTCATCTAAACGTCGAGCCTTGACCTCTGCAGATTGTGGTTTAATGTGGAAGTTCATTGGGATTTGGCCCTCTCCCATAACAATGACGACCTAGTTGTAGAAGTCTTGGAAGCCTCAGATCAAATGACAACTACAACATTTTTTCCATGGTAGGAGTTTTTATGCCTTCCTATTTGAGACCAAGGAAGATCAAGGTCTTATTTTCTGAAGTGGGTCATTTTTTCTCAGAGCCAGAGGAATTTTTTTGAAGCAATGGCCTCTAGATTTTAGTCCTGAGAATGATGTTCCCTCCATTGTTCTACTTTGGTTAAAACTTACTCACCTCCCTCTCCATTGTTGGAGTGATTATGCTCTTCATTGTATAAAAAATACTTTGGGATGGTATATATATAGGGTTGAGCCAAGGGAGAATATGTTCTCTTGTGGTAGCAATTGTGTTGAAGTGGATCTAGAGAAAGGGTTGTTGGAAGTAGTCCCAATATCCCTATATAATTGGCAACATATTCAATAGATTAATTGTGAATATTTTCCTTTTAAATGCACATCTTGCCATGAATATGGCCATTTCGCCAAAGATTGCAAAATATAGGCTCCTTAGAAATACGATGCACTATAGAAAGAGGAACAATGGAATATGGTTGGTTAAACGTTAGGATCCAATGTCATTTAGGGGGCTCGATATCAAGTTATCATTGGCAAACTGTCAATTCCCTATAGTGGTTAAAACCCTTGGGGTCAAAATTTCTCCAAGGCCTCTTCATCTTGGTCAAAGAAACCACAGGTACACAAAGGAAACGTTAGCAACAATCAACTACAAAAATATCAAGAAGATCTAAATCAAGAGCTGAATGAGAATCATGGACTTGAGATCTATCAAGCTATGGTAGAAATAGAACAACAAGTGGACATGGAAGAAGTAGAAAACTACATAAATGCATAAATATACTTATTTGATCGAAAGGGTAAAGTATTGTAGGTCCTTGATCCAACTATGGAGGAGGTCAATGATGAAACCTCGCAAGGGAGAAGCCCTTGTTGATTAGGAAGGAAACAACATAAACCCTCAAGGAATATTAGGAAAACAAATAAATCATCATGGGTTCACAATCAACAATGGAGAAGTTTGGGACTGTCAGTAAATCTACAAAATACCATGGAGATTGTTGGCACAGGGGCAGACCCGGGGTTCAACGCTCAACAACGCACCAAAAAAACCCTAACTACCGGCCCTTTTGAAAACACCTGCGAAGTAGATAAAGTCTCACCCGAGGTAGAGGCAGGGGTGGTTGCAGGACTCAAGTGTCTGCAACCTAACTGGGACACATATATGTGATTACAATACTCTAACGAAGCACTTAACAATTACCCTTCGTTAGTATTTAACCCATATTTACTTCGCAGATAAAACCCTAATTACAGAGAAACACAATATTTAACCAGATCCAACACATTTAACCACTTAGCATATGGAAATAGATCAGATCTAGCATTCATTCGCATCACTAAGCACTAATCTATCATATCAGGTTCATCTAGACATAAATGATTGCACTAATCATAAATCACATAAATAATACAATAACCATAATGCACAAAGCAACCATAACACAAGATATACGTGGTTCACCCTAGCATGGGGCTATGTCCACCAACTCTTCTTCTCTTCTATTATATTCTGTCAAGCTTCTTACATGCACAAAGCATCAAAACTCTACTCCACAGAGGATAGGGGATCTGCGTGCACCTTGCCATATCCTCCTTCCTCGATTTAGGCTACAACACAAAGCTTCTCATAGTCTGTGCACAAAGCACTATAGATGACTTGCACTTAGCTCTACAAGTCTCAACATACACTAAGCACATAGCCTCTTACAATTACTTGCAATTAGCACAATACTTAGCACCTAGCATCACCCCCTTACTTACATCGCCTAGCTTTCTATTTATATATTACAAAAGGGCCTAAACATGGGTAAACCCATGGGCCGACATCCCCATACTCGTTACATAAACCCTAATCCCAAAAATGCCCTAAAAAGGGGCTGAGATCCTGCGATCTCCACTTCAACTTGAGCTCTGCCTTCGACCATCCTGTCGAAGTCCCAAAATAGTTCAAACATGACCAAGGATCTCCAAAACTTGGTCAAGGGCCAACATGCCCCCAACACTCACCTGTGACTCGTCCCGAGTCACTCTGATCTGGGAAACTTTGACTCAAAATCCTCAAGCTTGGCTCGAGCTGCTTCGCCAAGGCCTCCTGCTCGACGAATTATTGAATAATTGTCTCATTCACAGGTCCCTCTAAGCGCTATTCTACCGAAGTGACTACTTGTTCCATCTCTGCTTCTCGGCCTTCAATCTCCTCAAAAAGTAGGCAAGCTGCATCCTGGACTGGCTGGAGCTTCTGAGTCAGTTCCATGACTTTGATTTGTATGGCATGGACCTGTTGCTGAGCCGTGCACTGTTCTTGGGATCTTTTAATCCTCTCAACTGCTAACAAAAGTTTCAACTGTGCTTGTACTATTGTTTCTTTCTGCTTTGCCTCCTGGATCTGTGACTCTAGTGTCTTTAGTTCAGGGTCCTATGTAAGTTGCTCATAAGTCTGTGCATTGCGACTGCTTAGTTGTTTACATTCCACAGTTAATGCTTTAATTCTCTCAACTGCGCTCTGGACAATTGCTTCTCTCTAGTATTGCATGTCCTGTGGAGTGCTTGGCACTGTTTGTAGCTCCAGTTCTGCTATTCTTTGTTGAAGCCGCTGAATGGCTTCAGTAAGCTTCATGACTTGATTTTCTACCCAGTCTTCTTCCATATGTTCTAACCCTATCAGAGAGCGAAGTTCTCTGTTGGCCGCTTCTTTGACTTCGACCTGCTCCATGAGAAGTTGTTCTTTCTCCTGTTGGATTTGCGCTTTATCTTCTTCGAACTAGGTTTGGAGGCCGTCCTTCTCCTGCTGCACAACTCGACGTTGCTCTATGACTTCCTCTTGTGCTTGCTTCAGAGCCATTGTGGCCTATTATTTTTCTTCCTACACACGACGAAGGTGAGCTTTGGTCACAACAACTATTCTACAGAGTTGGGCAGGCTCATCTCCCAACTTTGTTTCTTCTGATGGCGGGGGTGTAGTGGACACTGCGCGGCTGGAGTGAAGGGCTTGTTGTACTCCTCGTAACTCTACTTCAATCCTTTCGTACATGGTTTCCTATTTTGCTTCATCGTGATGTAATATATCTTTCGAAGTATCTGAGACAACAACGATGATTAGGTCGACGTCGTCCACCATGAGTATAGTCTCCATCTTGGGCTTGCTAGCTTAGGACTTCTTCCGCGAAGAAGGTTTCGTGGGGGAAACCTTTTTTTTCTTAGATGTCTCTGTGTCATCAAGGGGATTATGTGGCGATGTTACTTAGCCTTGCTTATGCTTATATTCTTCCCCATTGTTCTCTTCTTTGTCTACTTCATCATTACCTCCTCCTCCTGGCGACTCTGAAGCATTTTCCGCTGATACACTATTCAACTCATGTATCTCTTCTTTCTTCTTCCTTCTGCTACTTCCAGGTGCATTGTACTCTTTGTGAATAACCATCAGACTTCCGATTAGGTCGGGGTTAGATAGTTCGACCTGGTCTACCAGGATAAGGAACTTTACCAGCCATTCCTTAGTGATTTCTTCCATGTCCTCCTTGGTGAGCTTGTAGTATGACTGAAGCTGTTCTTTACTTTCATCTGCACGCACAGTGATATAGATAAAATGTGTATTTGCGCATAACTTGACAAATGGTTGGAACCTGTGTAGGGTGTTCGACGTCATATGAGGGAAGGACTCAATATCCCTCTTCAACTGCAGGTAGTAGGTGTTTAACACCGGGTTGGACTGCCATTGTTTCCCCATATCGCTCAAGTACCAGAGCGTGGTGAACTTCGCAGCTAAGGATTCAGATGGCTTAATTTCAAGGAAGGTCACACCTTCCAGCATCTCCCAAGCAATGAATGCAATGAGGATAAAAAACCAGCTAAAATGGAACTCATAGCCCTGATCCTGAGCTTCGCGACAGTCTAGTTTTAACTGGTTGACTAGGTAACTTGC
>SNQJ01S0017283.1:110594-124913 GCA_010110895.2 Picea sitchensis
TAAAAAAAAAAAGTGTAAACATTTTACTGCATTAAAAAATATAAGATTAACATGGACTTATGTTTATTTGGATTAAGATGTACTCATGTTTGTTTTTGAAGCTCTGTCAATGCAAGTTCTGGAAAACAGTATAATCAAACTCCACTCCAACGTCCTTCATCATTGTATTTTTTACACACTAATATAAATATCCTACGGTCCGTAAAACTATACACAGGGATTAGTACGCCTCCGATAAAATATCCATTATGACTACCCTGGCAGGAAAAATTCACATCCTCCAAGAGGCGGAATGGGCTTTTCAAGAAGGTTTCTGTGATGCAGATGTTGGGCTTATCATCTACAAACCGTTGGGAAGCTATTCGAATTTTTTACCTCCAGGTTTCGTGTAATTTCTCTCTTTACCACATTGTATTTTACCATCACTAATCTGCTTGGCTCTATTAAACCTCCCTTCTCGTTCACTTAACAAAATGGAAGCGGTTTTACCCCATGCATACTCGAGTGCCATGCTAAGAGATCGAAAAAATAATCAGGTAATTGCTTTGCATTTTTATTCCAGACAAGGTCTCTGATCCTTGTCCTCAAAGTTTCATTGTGGTTGATTGAAGATATGTTTACTCCATTCTTTTTCTAATGATGGGTCATTTTTTATGTTTGTTATAGCCCATAAGAGAAGTGGCCTTAGGTAATATTCGAACCATTGCTTTTTGTGATACAGATTCACCAATGAAACATGTGGATATTGGGATACCTGCCAACAAAAAGGGAAAACATAGCAATGGTTGCTTGTTTTGACAAAAAGGGAAAACATAGCATTGGTTGCTTGTTTTGAATGCTGGAAAGAATGGTGCAGATGTGAGGAACCATTTTTCCCGGTCATAAATGAATGGGACATCATGGTAAGTGCTGGCATATTTTGTGGTTATAATTTTATTTTCAATATTAAATAATTTGTGCACATGGATTTTATAACTTGTTCTGTTAATTCAATTTACTATTGACTTTTACATTGTATTTGTAACTTGGCCTCTTGGCATGTTGCAGGTTGATTTGTTCTTTGCAGAGAGCCTGAGGAAGCTAAGGAGCACGACAATGGGGTGGCCAGTGGTGCGAGCGGGAGACAGAGGACAAAATGTGAAGGCGCGGAGCATAGAAAGCCGAATAAGACAGTGAACTGAGACCAAATGCCAGAAATAATACCCCCTGTAGGACGAGATGAGCAAGAGGACAGAGGAGTTGATGGCTCTGGTTTCCATGAGTGTTGGATTAATGAGCATTTGTTGTATCGTACCAATGCCAAGGAGTCGAACCCGGGTCTCCATTAAGACCCAGTGCACTGAGCCTTCGCTGATATGAATGCTAAGCATAACGACTTGACAGGGGAGGAGGGTGGCGGTGAGGGGCCTTAACTACCCTCGTATCCTCTCCAATTGTTGACAAGTGTGCATTGTTTCCATGTGTCACCCCGGATTTGACAGGGGAGGAGGGTGGCGGTGAGGGGCCTTAACTACCCTCGTATCCTCTCCAATTGTTGACAAGTGTGCATTGTTTCCATGTGTCACCCCATCCGGGGTGTTGGGACAGAGCATTTTATGGGGTTTATGAGATGGTCGGTGTTTAATTTTCCCAGAGCAGATACGATATTTTCATAAATAACAATAGAATTTTAAATTTGATGAATTGAAATGGATTTATGAAATGTGTGCAAGTCATGTGAGAAATGCAATCCATTACGGGGAAGTTTAACCTCAAAGTGGTGAATTTTTTCTTTCAAGGAACTTGGCTTGATTTTCATATGAAGATGGACAATTTTGAATGTCTTCGATGCATGGAGAGAGGTGGACTAAAACTACATGTGTTGTGGACGGAAAAGTGTAATCTGTTTAGAGATGACAAAGGCTATAACAACGTCGGTGTATCTTTTATGGGGCTCTATTTGCGGTCACTTCGTAAGTTGGTCGATGTTGATGATCTATAAGAATATCGACGTTTCACAAGTATCCAAACAAATTATAATTGCATTGTCATTAGAATAAATTTATGTTAGATAAGTGTTATTAGTTCTTGTAAAAGGATTATAGTATCAATAATATAATTATTATACTAATATGATAATATATTAATTATAATTATTAAACTAGCCCATTTGTTAGCATATTATTCAT
The DNA here is from genome assembly GCA_010110895.2 of Picea sitchensis. Taxonomy (NCBI): domain Eukaryota; kingdom Viridiplantae; phylum Streptophyta; class Pinopsida; order Pinales; family Pinaceae; genus Picea; species Picea sitchensis. Next base: position 112,763 of record SNQJ01S0017283.1, read on the forward strand.
GTTTCATCATAATCATCATCATCAATAATTATAGGGTGTCAACTATCATTTCCATTTCTAAATTTATTTGGCAGGGACTAAGTTGCCATGCAGCCCTTGTTTTTTATTATACCTATCGCCTGTAGGCAAGATATATTGTATTCGATATTCCCCTTTTATTACCTATTATTTTCCATTTGACCATAATTTTTTGGAAGATTTATAAAGTAATACATTAGAAATTTTTATTTTTTATTTTTTATTTTTTTGAAATATTCTCCGACCCTTCTTAGGGAATAAGGATGGACTTGTCTTTATGTCAATGAGAGGATTTATTTTCTCTATGCTACTAACCGAACTCGCATCAAGTGGAGATCTATTCACAGCAACGTTATTTTTCATCAAAGACACAAAATCAAGCTTAGAAGCATAGAAAGACTTGTGACCCACTGATAAATGGCCCTCATACATATTTTCTACAAATTGTAAGCAAACTGCTCAAATAAGAATAGGCATTGATATCTAAAAAATAAAGGTGAATACTAATCATTGTGAGTTGATAGCAATAGTTGGAAATCTTTTTCTAAACTAAACCAAAGGATTTATTTTCTCTATGCTACTAACCGAACTCGCATCAAGTGGAGATCTATTCACAGCAACGTTATTTTTCATCAAAGACACAAAATCAAGCTTAGAAGCATAGAAAGACTTGTGACCCACTGATAAATGGCCCTCATACATATTTTCTACAAATTGTAAGCAAACTGCTCAAATAAGAATAGGCATTGATATCTAAAAAATAAAGGTGAATACTAATCATTGTGAGTTGATAGCAATAGTTGGAAATCTTTTTCTAAACTAAACCAATCTGTATCTCTATATGAAAGCAGAGGAAGAGCAACCACTATTAAATCAGACTTAATCACATTGTTATGGTAATCTAAATAACTGAAAATTATAAAAAAATGGCCCTCATACATATTTTCTACAAATTGTAAGCAAACTGCTCAAATAAGAATAGGCATTGATATCTAAAAAATAAAGGTGAATACTAATCATTGTGAGTTGATAGCAATAGTTGGAAATCTTTTTCTAAACTAAACCAATCTGTATCTCTATATGAAAGCAGAGAAAGAGCAGCCACACATTGTTATGGTAATCTAAATAACTGAAAATTATAGAAAAACAAACAAGTAATCTAACAAAAATGTCCCAAAATTGTAAACATATTTTCTTCCAAAAGGCATAAAAACTAATGCATCAGAAAATCTGTATACAAACCCCAAAATGTAGACAAATGTAGCCATTTGCAAAGCAATATAACTGTTTATGTCTACAAAAACACATTAGAAAATTACAAACAATTTCTGAAAAGATTATGAAAGACTAACATAATAGAAATTCACAAACAAACTACCTTCAAAAAGTTTATGTTCCCTATTAGCACAACCAAAAATCTGTGCACAAATACAAGAATATTGGATAATCCCTGCTGGGAAAATATGTACCATGTCACAACAAGCTATATGAAAAATTGCTTGGGGAATTCAATGATCCATTTACTTTTAACAGAAGATTCAGGTGATGGTAAATGCCCGTCAGAATTCGGAATGCTCCTCCAAGCTTGTAAAGTCTGAATGACAGAATCGTGAAATGGTTTAACCTAATTCAAGATTTTCACATACCCAGTTCAAAACAAGAAAAACAGAGAAACAAAGGGAAGTACATGTGAAGAACACCTATAGTATTTTGGGTGATCTGAATACAATGAGAGCTAATATATCGATTGCTTCTTTTATTAGAGTTCCACCTACCCGCGCTTATTTCAATATTCAATATTGTCAACCATCCGTTCGCTGGGGGTTACCCCAAGAAAGCATCGGAACCAAGAAACTGTTTAGCTTAGCCAATGTGGCTTACGCTCATGGCTTACACGCATGGAGTTTCTGGAAGGATATCTGCCAAGTAACAATGTTAACACTGAAACCGAGGAACTATTCAATGGGAAAGCAGGGCATATGTCTTCTAGCACCGTATATTTGGCACTTGCATGGAGAATACGTGTAAATGGTCATCGGGGCTCAAAAACAGTGTTAGTCCAGCATCGTCCATTCGACCATTGCAGGGGAAGTACGTTTAAAATATTCCTGGGCAGTCAGTTCAATAGTACATTGAAATCTTCTCCCAGCGTTATCGCTTGTCCCTATTCTCTCCCCGAACTTAGCCTATAAAACAACCCGTTCTGCAAAGCCCAAGCCCGAGTCCGAGGATTCTACTAGACCAATCTAGCTAGCCTTCTTTCTTCTGTTTGACACGGCAATAGGCACTTGCGGTGACAATTTCTTAAGAATGGATACTGCTTAGAAAATCGCTTAGACAGGTTATTGTTGGCACCTGCTTCCGAGCACTATTGTATTGTGAGGAAGATTTCCATGAAATAATCTTAATAGGGTTTGAAGAATCGTGATTAATGAAGCTGCATTCAAGCGGTCATTATTACTATTATGATTATTATGGGTCTCTTTCAGAGCCGTCCAAACACTTGATGTTGTTCCATAGCATTAGAAAAGAAGCCAACGAATACCTAGCCGTCGTGGATGGTCTTTGTCACTCACACCAAATTGGTGTGCGCGCAACGCAATTTGATTTTCACCACAATGGCTTCTTTTTCTGTTTTTTGTTTATGTTGATGAGGTTAACCAGAATAAGGAGGATATACAATTCCCAGAAAGAGAAAGCAACTTTCGTGAATCTGGGTTCGACCTATCTTTATTTTCCTTTATTCAGAAATGGACATGATCCAACACAGACACCTCAAATCAATATCAGATATAATTATATGTCTTTATTGCTTCTCCACAATACTAAAAATAAATAAAGAAAGTAAGAAAGAATTTTTAACGTTCACGAGGCAAAAAATAGCCTATGGACAGATTGTTTTTCCATCTGCTTTTGTATTCGGCCCTTTTCCTATGAAGTTTTACAATAATAACTCCCAGTTTCTCAACAAACTATTTACTGAATAGATTATCCCAAGAACTAGCTGCCAGAATACCTGCATAAATGTGTGTCTACTAACCTTGAATGTCGTGGTTGTCAACTGGACATGTAAGAGTTGCCAAATAGGGTGCCTTGAGAAACTGGTTTGATTCGCCTATTGTGTTGGTTATTGTCAAATAGTTGGCTATGGGCTTAGCCCCATATAAAAATCATATGAGATAGCGGGCGTGGAGGTTAAAATAGGCTTTACACTGATAGCCCATTAATGAATTCCCATCAGTCGAATATGCGACCGCCTTTTTTTAAGTAATTACGTATAATAAATAGCCAGAGCTAGAGCCAGTAAGAAGCGCATACAGATACTAGCAGATCTAGTTCCAGGCGTAGACATATAGCCTCCTATATATTATTCATAGCCAGTAGCTTAAGTTCCAGTTCCTTCTTTCCTCGCTTGTCAAAGATAGATCTGCTTCTTTTCTCGGTTGTAAAAGCTCATTTCCTCCCTTGTAAAAGCTAGTCAATCTTGAGGGTGACCCAACGAACAACGAACTTCATAGGACGACAAGGGATCCGTAATTGCAGGTAAGGACTCAGTTTTTCATCATGCTTCCTTAGAGTGTCTTTCCTCTTCTCAGTCGAATTTTCATCCGTTACTACTTTCATAGCATTTTATTCACCTTCAGGAATTCGTGCCAATTTCATTACCCCCGGTCTACCGAGCTTAGTACACTGAATTAGCTCTTTTAATTTTAGTTTAATTTATTTTAATTTTTATTATTACGTTTTGCTTACTGTGTTGCAAATTTGCCTTTAGTCTTTCTGGAACTATTACATAATGTTTGTTAGGGCAAGGCGTTGTCAAGGACTTTAGGTTACATAATGAAAATAAGATTATTTTGCAATAAGACTTGAGAATGAAAATATTAGATTATTCTAGAATAAGACTTTAGGAATGAAAATATTAGATTTTTCGGCAATAAGACTCTAAATGTGTCAGCGAATAGGGTTCTTTATAAAATGTGTCAGCCAATAGCGTTCTTTATAAAAGTAATTTAAATATGGTAAAATAATAATGGTTTTGTTTTCCTTATCTACAATATTGGAGGATGGAAAATATATATTTAGTCAAATGTTAACTAATAGATATTCTACGAATCGATTGCAAGAGTCATGGCCTTCGGCAGGGACTAATAACATAACCATATGTATAACATAATATATATATTAAACTCATTCATAATATTGTAATTTAACAAAAGATAATATAGTATGTATCATTATGTCTAATAATTAACATAATAGGTATTCTAATTATATGGCAACTAACGACATATTATGATTATCAAAACATACATGTTAATACACTATTTCCGCATTGTGACATTTCATGGCAAGTATTTGAATAACACGATATAATTCATTTATTTAGATAACAACTTGGGCATACCATTCACCTTTTCATTAAGGGTTTTAGTGGTCTCCCGCAACAAGAATGCATTCATTGTCTTAAGTGATCATTCCATAAACTTCATCCATGCATAGAGTATCATCAAGTTAAATTCAACCAATCAAGGAATGTTAATACAACAGTGTGCCATATCTTTGGTCGTTGTCCTACTCATATTTCTTAGCTCGGATCTCTAAGTGAAAGCGATTTCTTACCTTCGTTTGAAATAGAGTTTCCATACAACTACAACAACTTTCAAACAACTTTCAATGGCCCATATTTAGAGGGGTTTTCTAAGACCCTCAATTAAAGTGGCTTGAAGCACCTCCATCGCATGATCACCTTGGTGGTTGGTGACTGACGCAAATGGGCATATAAGATGGATGGTGCCTTGACTGAATTGGTTGAGACGCCTTGGCATGTCAACAATGCACACCTCAAACAATTACCTTGGCTCATTAGCAAGGCACACCTTGGATAGTCGAATTCCTTAGCTCATTGGTAAGGGACACTTCAGACAGTTGGACGCCTTAGCCTGTTGGCAAGGCACACCATAGACGAAGTCGAATGTCCCTACAGATAGACAAGGCGTATTGCAAAAGTGGCAACTAATACCAGTTGGATGCTCCAAGAGAGCTTGTACCAAGACTTGGCTATAGAAGGAAAAGAAGGTTGATGTAGGTAACCTCGTATATGGACATGCATTGGCATGACAAATGAAGAAGTGACAAGAAGGATTGATGACTTGGGTGCCTAGACTTATACGGATTGATGGAGTTGGATGATCCACACTTGGGGGTTGTGATAGACGATTCAGGATCCTTCGGGGACAACTTGTCATGGACTACAACCATGCGGTGCATGTGTCCGATGTACACCCTCAAGCATGCATTAATTGGGAACACATATTTTGAATGCCTTGGGTGCACTTGGGCGCAACTAGATTGAATTGAATAGATCGGGCACACTCATGTAGACTCGGACAAGTTGGACAAACTTGGGACTACTCGATTGACTGAGATGAGTGGACGGAGTTGCCTTCGGATGATTTGAGATAGATTGGACATGATGGCCCACTTCGGTGCAACTAGGAGCACTTGGGCATGGTCGAACAAAATGATGGGGCAGACGGTACGACCTGGGAAAACTTGAGACAACTTGGGTGGAGGGGATGACCTATGTAGATGGGATGATCTAGGTAGATATGACAACCTGGGTGGATGGGACAAACTGGGTGGATGAAACGACCTGGATGGGCTTGGGATGACTTGGATGGACCCGATACGATTTGGAACAACTCAATGAAATAATCAACAGACAAGTAAACGAAGAAGATCAAGTCAACTCAATGGCACTTGGGTCCACCTTGGGATGATGGGGGCTTCGTGAGACAAGGCAAGCTCATATATATAGGTGGAATCCACGAAGTACTAGGGCATAGAGAAGAAGTCACTAATCTGAGTGTAAGAGTTCTGCGATTGTGCCAAGCTCAGGTTTGGGCACAATGGAATGACTCGCTTTTCCTTGGTGAGACAAACAATGGAACATGACTTGTAGGAGACCGGCCTAAAGAAGATTTTAGAGTTGGATTGTGCAAGTATGTTGGGCAATTTGGCATGAAGTTGTTTACTTTGGTTTCTTTGTACATTTGTAATTAGGTTGCAAGTAGTCGGTTGCAACACCCTTGTTGTATCATGTAACATTCTCTATATAATCAAGAGTTAAGTCACCTATGTTGGTGCATGTCCATACTTGTCTTCTATGGTTGTTTTATGTGTATTGGATGTTTTTTTTTAACCAAAACATAATTTTATATTTATTCAAAAAAGGATTGTGTCAAGGTTAGCAACAAATTACATCCTTTCAACATATGAAATTCCCATAAAGCTAAACACTAATCAAAGCTTATATCTAGAATCTTGAGAGTCTAAACAAAACATGAGTTCCAAGTTGGCCTAGAGGTGGTCAATCTTACATATGATCCCAAAAAATAAACAACTCAATAATACATACTAAGGATGACATTGTTGTGCACTTCCTTCTACCTCCTTCGACACTACTTGGCCTAAGATTTATGTTGGCCTAGAGGTGGTCAATCTTACATATGAACCCAAAAAATAAACAACTAAATAATACATACTAAGGATGACATTATTGTGCACTTCATTCTACCTCCTTCTACACTACTTGGCCTAAGCTTTATGTTCTCTATTTATTAGAGGTCATTGAAATATTTTCCAAATGATGAGCATTAATTATGGAGAGAGTTAGTACTATGAGAAAAGAATAGTAAGATGGGCTTCCATTGCAACCACCACTAAGACTAGACAAGGGGATGACCTGAAAAAAGTGACCATAACCACTGTTGAAACCACTGCCAAAACAAAACATACCCATCGCCATAAAGCCTACCAAATATCCCTGTAAATGCAAATGAATTGGGAGGGCAGATCTTCACCCTTCAACCTTCTCAAGGCACAGATTACCCATTTCCATTGATTGAATCATAAAGAGGATGTTTTTCATTAGAAACCAAATATTGATTAATCTATGGGATTGGACTATAGTTATGCTCCTTGTTATTTGACAATATTCCTAGTCTCAAATCTAAAGAAAAAATTGGCCCAATGATCAACCTCCAAACAAATCTTGTTTTATATGAAAGAATGAAACTTTATCAAACAAGGAGAGTTTGCATTTGATTTTGGAGAGCAAGATTTTGAGATTATTCACTGGACTAGAATGATCTACCATTGCCTTGATGATCAAAATTGAGTCTCCAAAGTGTTAAGGTTTTCCATTACACCAAAACCCGCAGGTGTTAGTAAACTTCCAAACCAACAACGTCACTTTGAGTCGGTGGTTAGTCCCATGTTCCCAGCGTGCGATTAGTCCACGAGATCAATTGAGGTGAGGCAGTTAGTCCAACAACCCCCTCTGACGTAACTCAAGGGAATTGAACTCGGGCCAAGGCTCTAATTCCATGTTACGGTTTTCTGTTACACCAAAACCCACAGGTGTTGGTAAACTTCCAAACCAGCAAAATCACTTTGAGTGGGCGGCAACATCACTTTGAGTAGGCGGTTAGTCCCATGTTCCCAGCGTGGCGCTTAGTCCACGAGATCAATTGAGGTGCGGCGGTTAGTCCAACACAAAGATCATTATGGATATAATGTTTCATCCCTTAGATACAAATCTACCGCACCATAGGGAGTAAACCTATACCAGGTTATTTGAGACCTTCCCTAATTCCCATCCATAATGAGTGATCTTGTTTCCTTTAGGATCATAAAGAAACCCACCAACACTTGCTACCCCTAGATTTTTCTTTGAAGATCTGTCAAAGAAAAGAGAGAAGGATTGTTGTTGAAACCACCAAACTTGAAACTCCTTAGATTCTTTCTTAATTTCCCAAGAAGGCGAAGGATCAAAATAGGAAGAGGAAGAAAAAGGGGCTCCAAAGCTCAAGCTAAATTGTTTTACCCATCATTCTTCTAAATTTTCCATAGCTCAATCCTTATCAAGGTTTCTTGATTTTACATGTTCAACAAGCATGGATTTTGCTTTAGAAGTTCTTTGTTCTGGCTTAATCCATTCATTGTTAAAAATATTTTTGTTCCTAGCCAACCAAATCTTCCAACTTAGAAACTTTGGAAGAGCATCCCATATTCTCTTAAAAGATTTTTTATTTTGAAAAGCATTCAGATATTGTTTGCTCCAGTTCAAGAACATTTCATCCCAATTGTGAGTTCAACGAATTCATTGGCTCGACCCAACAAAGGCACTCGACAAGACTTCCTTGACATAACTACATTCAATAAAAAAAAATGATAGGTTGATTCATCTACTTGAGTGCATAATACACATTGTGAGGGACGAACTACTCATTTTTTCTTCAATCTTTCCACTATAAGAACATTTTCCTGAACCAAAATTCAATAAAATATATTAATCTTGGGAAAACCATCATTATTCCATATGTGCTTTCGTGGAGAGGATCTTTGGGGTAAATGAGAGGCCTCAAGCTGGAAAAGATACATTGTTTTGACTAAGAAAGATGAATCACCCTGGCCAATGCAATCATTGACAAAAAATTTCCAAGGGGCACATCCAATAAGTGCATGGTAAAGAGAAGAAACCAAAGGTCTCAACTGGACCAGAGGAGAAACAAATTCCAACCACCCCATTTGTAACGTGCTTGGTCGTAAACCCACTTGTCGGGCAACGCTACTACGCGGAAACATTCTCATACTTATGTAGTATGCATTTAAATGAAGTTAAATGGCTTAACAGAGTAAACATATAATTACTGCTAACATACAAAATTAATGGAATCAACAGTAAACATCATCACAACAGAATACATGATAATATTGCAAGCATCACAGACATGCATTTTAATTGAAATTAAACATGTGCATATATTTATCTTTGAAACTGTAGTAACTCCACCAACCATGTGCATACCTTCCACGAACCTCCCAGCCTTAGACCTCACTGCTCGTCATGCTCAACAGTGGGTCACCCCCGAGTTGGGACTAAGCTCCACCCAAGGCAAGGGAATCCCAGACTAGGCTGAGGTTACAGGAAAATTGCACAAAGCAATCGAAAGGATTCTCCCCAGGAGCCTTCTTACACCCACTACTCACGGACTCTCATTCCCCACATGCCTATTCCGCACATGAGTATACACTTTCACAAGCACAATCCATCGGTGCTTCACCTCCCCTCTAGGCCTCGGCAACATGTCGGATCAGGAATTCTCAGAGATTTGTAGCTGGTGTTGGACTCTCTCTGGGAGAAAACCACTCCCCAACAAACTCCCTCACCTAGAGAGAGTTGCTCACAAGCTTGACAACCTGCCTCTTCTACCATGGGCCTGACAACCTGGTTCTTCCACCAATTTCCAATTCAATTCCCACAAGTTCAAGATAACAGCAACAGCATCAACATTTGGTTAACTCACAGGTGACAACAACAACAGGAAAACGGGGTGTGGAACCAGGAAACGGCAACATGCCACTAAGACACAGCTCGGTGTATCACAACTTAGTGGCCTTTGTCCGAACTGTTGAGTATGACAACTGTTGAGCCTGGGATTAAGCCACCGTAACCCCCTTTGTTCCAATTTATTTTTGTTTTTTTTCCAAGATACTAGACCATGAGAGAGAAGTAGATATTTTGAGAGAGATGGGAATTCCAAGGTACCTAAAAGAAGACCAATTTTCTGTCAGAGGAAATTGAAGAAATCTAGAAATGGAATGAAGTACCTAGGGACCAGCATTCCACCCAAACAATTGACAATTTTTGCAGTTAAGTTCTCCTCCATAAGAATCTACGAAACAATCCAAAATTTTACTAAGCCTCGAGGAAATGATTAGGGAAGCTTCCCCAATAAGGAGAATGTCGTCCACAAACTGAGAATGGTTGAAACTTTTTGTTCCTCGAACAATTTTTATCCTCAAAAGATTGCCAATAATTCTTTTTTATTCAAGCTTGCGGCATAGAGAATCTGCAATGAAAATGTAAATAAAAGGAGGGAGAGGACATCCCTGCCTCAACCCCTTGCTACTTTGGAAGAAGGAGGTAGGTCGACCATTAACTGGAGGGAATATCCATGGAGACTTGATGCAAGAAGTTATCCATTGAATGAAAAAGGAGGTGAAACCTAATTTGCTCATGACCTTGAATAGAAAGGAATGTCTAACTCGATCAAACACATTTTCCATATCCATTTTTATAACATTTCTCCTTTGTCGCCAAACTTGAGTGAATGGCCTCCTGCACTAACACAATATTGTCTATAATCTACCTATTTTTCATAAACCCACCTTGGTTATCATAAATAAGATTAGGAAAAAGTTTTTTTAGTTGATTTGTTATAACCTTGGTCATGATTTTATATGAAGTGTTATGAAGGGAAATGGGCTTGGATCTAGCAAAGAAGGATGGGTTCACTTCTTATGGTATTAAGGTAAAAAAAATATGAGTTCGAAGCCCCCCCAAATTTAAAAGAGTGTTGAGAATATAGAAGAATTATCCTTAAGTCATACTTAATGAGATCCCAAAAACAAACTATAAAAGGAGATGGAAAACCCATCAGGCCTAAGGGATTTATTTGGGTCCAAACTCCAAATGACACTCTGAATTTCAACTTGTTCAATTGGTTTGATCATTTCATTGTTTTCATCATCATTGACCATTGTTACAACATGGTCTAGCATATCATATATACTACCAGGAGACACATCACATTGTTGGGTAAATAGAGAGCAATAATGTTGCCAAACAACATTTTTAGATCCTATCCTCCATTAGTTATGATATTAGTTATGATATTTTAGTCCTATCCTCCATTAAGATCTCTCTCACATTATTTTTAACAAGGTGAGCCTTTGCTTGTTTATGGAAAAAAAACTAATATTTCGCTCCCCTGATTTTAGCCAAAGGATTCTTGATGTGAGCCACCAATGTTCCTCATCGGAACGCATAGCCTAATTGAATTACTTTTGTAAGATCACCTCTTCCTCTTGCAATTGTGATGTGACATGTTCGACTTCTAGCTTTGATTAGGTTTTTGCTAACTTGGATATGATTTTCTATTTTTCAATAGATGACAAGGTGTAAGATACCTTCACCCAGTCTGTGAGGGAATTTTTAACTAATTTCAGTTTTTGCTCCCAAATATGTATTAGGGTACCCATAATCCATCTTTTCCAAGTTGAGATCACACAGTTTATTTCCTCATGATAGTTGAGCTAGAGAGGATTGAATTGAAACGACAAAGGTCCATAGTCCAAAGAATTATGAAAATATAGGCAAATGGGATTATGATATGAGATGGCAAAAGGAAGAATCCTAGATTTGAAAGCAAAGTCCTGCAAAAGTAAATCATTGTGCACTGGAAATCTATGTAGTCTAGCAACAATATGACCTAGGCCATATCTCTTATTTTACCATGTATATTTCCCCTTAATGGGCTTGATATCTATTAAATCCCATTCACTTATTAAATCTTCTATTTTCTCCCAGAAATCATCTCTTACAATGGTTCCCCCTCTTTTCTTATAGTTTTACAAAATAACGTTAAAATCTCCAACTATAATGCTATTAGAGACAAATTCTAAGTGTTTAAGAGCTAATAAATATCTCCAAGAAATACTTTTCTCTACATAACTCATTGGCATGTAGAGATAAAAAAATATTGAAAAGATCACCTGTTTTATTATCCTTTAATCTGACAAATATCAAATCTTGAGTTTGAAAAGAAAATTCCAAACTCACCAACTGATTGTTCCAAAGGGCACATATTCCCCCAGATGTTCCTCTTGAATCCTTGGTTATCCCTGTTATCCCCGATATCTAGGGATAACTAGGAGATCATGTCTTGAGGCCCACAGGTCCTAGACATGAAGTACCAAGAGCAGGATTGACCTTAGCATGGCCCTGGAGGGCCCATTCTTCTTCTTCTTTGCCAGACTTGTCCTGTCAGCAGCAGCAGCTTCCATCACCATCGACTTGGACTTGCATCAGAGAGGACTCTTGCTCCATGAGGTATCATTGTATGTGTCATGTTTGATCGTTATAACCTTCTTATATATGCATTAGGTTTCTTTCATTTCTGATGACTGCTTGGATCTTACACTAATCCACTTGACCATTGTTGGGGTGAATTAATGGGGTGACTTAGCAAGCTCGTATTCATGGGTTTTGGTTAGCCACCAA
>SNQJ01S0017284.1:18828-39775 GCA_010110895.2 Picea sitchensis
AGACCCTCTCCTTAAATAATTAAATAAAGGAAGGATTGTTGGATAAATTTTTATTCTCCATTCTTTTTTTCTCCTGTACACAAAAAGAATTGGTTATCGGGGTTGTTGTCCTAACTTGTATATCCAATATCAGAATTTATATCTTCCTCATTGTCGATTTTGATTTAGCAAGGACAAGACTGGAGGTCCCGTTTTACTTAATATATGCTTACTGTACTCCTTCTCTTACGGGTTGTAAGGATATGCCCGTATGCGAATTACTACAAATTTTAAATTTCATTTATACTGTAGGTAGACACCAATTGGATTGTAATAAAAATAGTTGAGAGGTTTTTAGATTCTGTATTCAGTATTTCCATCATATAGATGCACTTACTTGTCCAATGGAAAAAAATTATTACTTTAAACAAAATAGGAACACGTCTATATATGAATATGTATTTTCTTCGTATGATTGGGTAGTTCCACTGACGTTGGGTTTGCACTTTACATTTAAAGGTTTCCAGAATTTTGTTTAGTATTTCACAGTTAAATACAGTTTAGATCTAAATGTATCTATGTATGTAATCGCATACCTTAGTAGGGATTTTAATGACTCCAAAATATTTAACTAGTTCTGGTTGTATAATTACAAGTAGACAGTTTTATTGTGAGTATGGATTTAAAATCTGACAGACTCAAAACTAGATTTAAGTATGCTTATCTAATAACCTTCCTTCAAATGAGAAAAAGGCTCTTGATTACATTGTCTTCATATAAAGCTATCTTCCATATAGCCACATGATCTATCGTGAATTTCCATACGAGTAGGGTTTCGTTCTGATTCGAGGTGTTGGTATGTACAGGTTGGAGACAATACAGTTCTTGAATATATTGTCTACATATAATCTTAGACTAATTCTATACTTCCAGAGTTCTCATTCTGTTTACGCTTGATTTTTTCATACAAACTAACTCTTCCCTTACTGCGATTTACATAATACACAGTGGTTTTTACTACACAGTTCACTATTTATATTTTGTCCCTACCACAAATGGATTAATCAAGAGTTTTATCATTCCTTCATTATAATAATAAAAATAGTATTATTCTGATAACAGAAAGCTTGTTGGGATACTATAGATGTAGTTTTAACCAACAGGAATATGTCCACAAGTAACCTAAAACAATTCTTTAATTCTATCTAATATCCATGACTACAAGAAAATCCATCAGAACAACAACACATACAATCATTTCAATGGCACAAATTCGGTAAGGAAATTAGAGAGTATATATTTGAACTGGTTGCTGGAAAACAAAGGGAATAACCATGTTCGTCCCAACCTTAGAATAGGGTAGCCAAATCACTTGCCCAATTCACCCCCTAGCTCGACCATGAATCCATGAGGGAGAACTTGAAATCTCCCCTCCCGCAATGTTCCTCTATCTGTTTAGTACTCTCTTTGCCTCACACTCAATATTTAGTGTTCATAACAACAAGTACACAAAAGTTTTCTTTCCCGCATACTAGGCAGTGTCCTTCCTCCTCACATATGCTACTTATCCAAAAATATTTTTTCCTAGGTCTTTCTTCCCTCCCTTGGGAATTTTTCTAGCTTCTTAGATCCCTGATTTTCAGGGGCTTCCAATGGCCAAATATTTGATTTTCCACTTGTAACAATCATCCCGGAGGTAGTTCCAACATGTTCCCCACTCATGGAGTCATGGTCAGCTAAATTTAACATGGTTGTTTCATTTGTCCTCCTGCAATAATTAAAACAATATTATGTTTACATACAAATGTCATAATAAAATAAAGTGTTAGGTCAAATCTGGTCTCTTTCCAACAGTCATAATAATTAATTACAATTTGTTAAATTCGAAATTTTGAATTGCCATAAATGGCAAAAAAATTTCAAATTCGAATTTACTAAAAACGGAATAATTTTCAAACAAATTTTGAATTTCAAAAATAGTTTATTTTTGGGGATGTCACATCCTTTCCCCCTTCAATAAAACACTCTCCTCAGTGTTCTTTCCTTTCTTGGAACATGATTTAGTGAGATTTCCACAAATCTCCCTCCAAATCCCAAGTGGCCTCCTCAGGACTAAAGTGCTTCCATTCCACTTTTACCTGAGCAACAACTATGTTTCGAAGTGTTATTTCTCTTCGTTCCAGAATGTGCAGGGGTTTTGCCTAGAACTAGCCTATGGTTCCACTTACACCAAGTTCCAATCAATCATATGAGTAGGGTCATGGACATATGTTTTCAACAATGAAACATGAAATACATTATGAATTCTTAAATTAGATGGACGTGCAAGTTGGTAAGCTACAGGTCCAATTCGAGCTAATATCTTGAAGTGCCCACAAAACCTGGGTGACAACTTTGCATAGTTCCTGAGTTTTAGTGAACTCTTTCGGGCTTTGACCTTTAAGTAAACATGATCTCCCACTTGGAACTCCAAGTTTCTTCTTCTCTAGTCCGCATAACTTTTATGTCTGTCTTGTGCCTCTTTTAAGTTTTGTTGTACCTTTCTTACCGTACTTTCCATTTCTTGGACCATTTCTAGTCCAACCATGAGCCTTTCAACTGGGTCATCCCATCTAATCGGTGTCTTATACTTTCTTCCATATAGTACCTCGAAGCGGCTCAACTTAGCCGAAGTTTGGTACCCATTGTTATATGCGAACTCTACCAAATGCAAGTAGTCTTCCCACTTACTCAGTTTTTTTCGTACGTACATGCAGAGCATATATTCTATGATCTGATTTGTTCGTCCAGTTTGTCCATCTGTTTGTGGATGGTAACTTGTGATGAAATTCAAATTAGTATTTATCCTTGCAAACAATTCTTTCCAAAAAGTGGACGTAAATTTTACGTCTCTATCAGAGATCACCATTTTAGGAACACCATGGAGTCTAAAAATTTCTTTCATAAATATTTCAGCGATATTTATAGCTTTAAAAGTAGATTTCACAGTAATAAAGTGTGCGGACTTATCGAGTTTATCGATTACCACCATAATAGAATCATTTTGTTTCTGAGTTTTAGGAAAACCTGTTATAAAGCCCAGCGATATGGTCTCCCATTTCCATTCCGAAACTGGTAACGACTGCAATAGGCTGGATGGATGTTGGTGTTAGGGCTTAACCTACTGACAATATTGGCACCTAGCCAAGTATTCTGTTGTTTCGCCCTTCATATTAGGCTAGTAAAATAGATTTCTAAGTGTTGTTATTGTTTTTTGGAATTCTGGATGGCCAGAATATGGTTTGTTATGCACTTCTTCCAAGAGTGTTAACTTTAACTCTGTTGAATCTGGTATGTAAAGTCTATTTTTAAACCGTACTAATACCTTCTTGTCTATACTCAAATCTGGTTTATAGGAGGTTACAGTATTGTTTTGTAATTCTACCACTACCTTAGTGTAATTTTCATTGTTAATGCATGTCGACCTTATTCTTTGTTCCATATCACTTTCTTCCCTACTGATATTTACCTCAAATAACACATGGACTCTTCTACTTAAAGCATTTTCTACCTTATTTTCCTTAGCCTTGATATGTGTAACTTCGAAGTCAAATTCACTCAAAAAGGCTATCCACCTTTCTTGCCTTCCATTAATATCTAGTTGGGTAAATGGATATTTCACAACGCTATTATCCATCAATAGTTAATAAAATTCTACCCATTATGTAGTGTCGCCACATTTCTAAGGCGTGTATCACTACCACCAATTCTAAGTCATGAGTGACATAATTTTTCTCATGTTATTTTAATTTCCAAGACTCATAAAAAATCACGTGTCCTTCCTGAGTTAGGACACCACCTAGTCCTTCTTTACTCACATCAACACATATGGTAAAGTCTTTATCTGGGTCTGCTACCTTCAATATGGGTGTAGTTGTCAATAATTCCTTCAACTTGTTAAAACAGTCTTGACACTTCTATGACCAGTTAAACTTGGTCCCTTTCTTTTGTAAAGACGTGATAGGGTAGGCTATCTTGGAAAACCCCTCTATAAATCTGTGATAATATCCAGTGATTCCCATGAATGACCGAATATCTACTACATCCTTGGGTACCAACCATTCCATGATGGCTTTTATTTTCTCAAGGTCAACGAAAATGCCTTATGCTGAAATTACATGTCCCAAATATTGTATTTCCTTCTGATAAAAGTCACACTTATCAAATTTGGCATACATTTTGGGTTTCCTCAACGTTTGCAGAACTATCCTTAAGTGTTATTCATGTTCTTCCTTTATTTTAGAATATACCAGAATATCTTCGATAAATAATAGAACAAACTTCGCTAAGTATTGACTAAAAATATTGTTCATCAGGCACATAAACGTGGATGGTGTGCTAGTGAGTCCGAAAGGTATGACTATGAATTTGTAGTGTCCATATCTTGTCCAATTTTATTTTTTTTATATCCTCATCCTTAATCCTAACTTGATGATAACGGGATCGTAAATCCATTTTCGAAAAGAGTTTGGCGCCACCTACTTGATCAAACAGGTCATTTATCCTCGATAAGGGGTACTTGTTCTTAATAATCATTTTATTCAATTGTCTATAATCAATACAAAGTCTTAGAGTACCATATTTATTTTTCACAAAGAGGACTAATGGCCCTCATGGTGAAACACTCGGTCTAATATACTCTTTGTCCAACAATTCTTGTAATTGTATTTTTAATTATGTCAACTCTGGTAAACTCATTCAATAAGGTGATTTAGAGATAGGGTCTGAGCCAGGTAGCATGTCTATGGAGAAGTCTATTTCCCTTCTAGGAGGTAATTCTGATATCTCATCAACAAACATGTCTCTAAATTCACGTATGATAGCAAAATATTCTATCTTTGGATTATCTTCTTTTTCTAACAGATTCGTTACTTGGATGGCATAAACATGGAAACCCTTTCTTATGCATTTCTTGAATTGCATTGCTGAGACTTGTCTAACTGATATTGGTTTTGGTATACCTCGAGCTATTCTGGTAGTGCAATAACCGTCTTTATAATTAAGTGTCTTTGTATAACAATCTAGAACTGCCTTGTGTTTTTCCAACTAATCCATTCCGATAATCACATCATAAGATCCAAGTGGGAGAATGTTCATATTTCTTTTTATGTTTTTACCATCTAAACTGAACTCGAAATCAGAAATGAAATCAACCACTTTCCTTTTTGTCCCTGTTGCTATTTGTACTAGCCATGATTTTGCATGTTTTATCCTCCTAGGTTTATTGGACTCTACTACACTTGGAGTGATATAACTTAATGTGGATCAAGGATCAATTAAAACAAAAATTCGGGTATTATGAATTTTACCTTCGATATCCACCACCATGGACTGGTGGTCCACTTGCTGACCATCTACGAATGCATTTATTTGATGCACTCTTCTGCCCACATCACCAACCATCGAGGCTTCCTACAAATTGTGTACAGTAGTTCTGCTTGTTGAATTTAGGCATGGACAGTTCCTCCTTAGATGAGTATCTCCACATTCCCATCACATTAATGGTTCCCGGGGACTATCCCAAAACTTCTTAGTCCCCAGATTTATCGGCTTACCAGTGCCTTGCGTACTTGTGTTTTTGAAGTGAAAATCCCTTCTAGGAAAACTTTTTGTTACATTCCGATAAGGAGTTGGCTAGAATCCCTTCTTCCGCTGGTTCATTCAGTCTTGTTTCTTATCCTTCCAAGCTTTGGGAAACTTTGTCCACTGTTTGTACTATTCGTAGCACATTCATTATTTCCTGAATACTTCATTCAAGGACTTGGGGTTGTCAAAATCAATTCTATCATTGTAAGTCTGTGGTAAACAACTTAGGAATCATTGGATTTTTACTTTGTCCTCTCGAATGTAAGGTACAGACCTTAGTAATTCCAGTAATTTGTTTATAAGATCCTCCATTGTCATTTCACCAAGTCATAACTCATAAAATTCATTCTTATTCCTTTCATAGTAGCCTTCAGATAGGTATTGTTTCTTGAAATATTTATTGAAGTTGAACCATTCCATCTGTTTTTCTTTTAAGACCTTTGCCAACTTCAGGTATTGCCACTAGATGTTGGCCTTTCCTTTCAGGTTGTAAATGGCCATTTTGACTTTCATATTGCTGGAATAGTTGTATATTTGGAAATATTTTTTGATATCTAATAACCAGGCCTTAGCTTCTTCACCTGTTCTGGATTCCCCATCAAATGTAGCTGGTTTAATCTTCTTACATTCTCCTTCAAGATTGTCTACTTGTTTTCTTTTCCCGTATGTTTTAGTTTTGTCTTCAACTGAAGGTGGACCTTTAGATGAACTATCCCCTTTTCCTACTTCTGGCCCAAAATTCTTGGAGGCCCTTTTACTGACATTCTCTTTATTATTATCGTCCTTTGGGATTTTCTTTTTCACTATACTGCGCAATAGAACTTCATTTATTTCCTGTTGTTCCTGTTGTGCTTTCTTTATTTTTTCATTATCGTCTTTGAAAACTTGCAGTTCAACAATGAGATTCCTCATTGTTTCCAGAACTTCAGTAGGTGATCTTTTGTCACTATTATGTCTCTTATTTTCAGGATGCCCTTGTTCTGGATTCCTATGAAGCCTAATTTCTACGTCATCCTGTGCTTCCATGATTAATATAAGACATAAAAGGTTTTATGTTTGTAACAATAAAAGTTTGTTAGTTTTACATAAACCAAAATATATGCTAAGTAGGTAATGTAGTCATGTTCAAGTCTAGTGTTGTAACCATTTCTCTGATACCATATGTAATGAACCTCAAATTTTTCATAAAAAAAATAAAATCTAAGGGACATTAATCTCCTATTTTTCATTGAATAAATTCATAGATCAGATGAAGACCTCTTATTTCCTTATTTCCTGTCCTAAATCTCTATCAGGTAAATTACATGCCACACGATGACACTACCACAACAGTCTAACTTACATTAAGTAGCATAGGTTCTATCCTTCCCTTCATACTCAAACCACACCCATTTATAAGTATAATTAAAAATATAGGTAGTATGTTAGGCTTAAGATTTATAGCCCCTTTCTCGCCCTTAGTCGAGGGTTCCCATGTTAGCATGCAAGACTATTTAATTGACATTATAGGAAATTTCATACAACAAATATAAGGGAACGGAGTTGGGACTATGTCCCTTACCCTCGCTTGACTTCATATTAACTAAAAATTAAATCAATGAAGTCCAATGAATGATGGTTTAACTATAGTGAACGGTTGGTATGGTGTATTCCAACTCACCATATTGTGAAAGGGACTGAATTGACTTTGTAAAGTTCGAGATGTGGAAGAGATGGTCTTCTATAAGGAAAAATTAAGACTCTGCTTTTCTGTTAAATGATTGTGATGTATTATACGAATTACGATGTCGTCACCTGGCTTCATCCAACCGAGACGTGCCAACTCTAATCTTGTCACATGGTCCAGCTATTCCTCAAACTATTAGCGTTTATAATGTGTAGTTAGGGTTCGTAAAGGGTTTAATGTGTTTACTCTTTCATTGTGGAATCCCCTCGATGAGCTCTGTGTAATGTCTCTCAGATGTAGGCTATTGCAAAAGGGTTAACGAGAACCAAAGGTCGTTATCACCATCTACCCTTCATGTTAAGCACTCATTTTCTATACTTATCATTGTTAAGGTGACTCGTCTCTCTATTATAGTGAAAGAACCCTTGTACCTAGATTCCCCGTTTAATTTTTACTTTGTGTCCCCCATTAAAGTTTTTTGTATAACTGTCATGAGTTAAATCTTGTTTTCTGGGCAAGTAGAGTCTTTCTATGGGCTTAAATTCCGTCTTTTGGGGAGGTACTAGCACCCTGTTCCCTTACCCTGATTCTAGAGACCATACCCTGCTAACAAAATGACTCCTATGGTTTGTATTGTATAACCCCGATATCCTCTAAAATGACTCCTATGGTTTGTATTGTATAACCCCGATATCCTCTATGGTCTCTCTATAGAAGTAGGTTGAGGCCTTCTATTAAGTTTTGTTGAACTCCTTGTGTTATTTGTGTTTTCCTTCTATTATTATCGTGGTCTCAGAATGTCTCTTACATTATCAATAACCTGGTTCATCAAAGGTTCTACTCCATCATTTATTCTATAGCGTACTCCTCGGCCTTCTTGTGTCACATTTTGTATTTAATTATATGTTAACTGTTAGCATGAATAATTTTTTCATTTCCATTGTGTATATATATATATATTAGTTCTTGTGAATGGTATTTCTCACTAATGATGGGCTCCTTTGGCTATGAGGGTACCCGTCAGGTGCACCTTGTCTCCTTCCACTCTTCCGGTTTCATAGCAGACATCCAGATATAGACGAAGAGAAAAAGGTCGACCTACCCTATGACCTGAGTTAAGTATTATTCTAGGCTGAACTCTTTTGATTACCTTCGTTCTATTGAAATTTATCATTCAACTTGTATTTGTAATGAGTACTAAAGTAAACCTGTAACCTCCTTGCAGGTTTTTGACAACGTACAAGTATGGGTGCCAGCTTTCAACAAGACAAACAAGGGTTCAAGTTCCATTATAAACTCTTTGGGGTTCCATCACTTTGAAGGATCCGACTTTAGTTCGGATTTAAAGTATTTTGGGAGTTACGTCTGATTTCCTGTAATGGCCAGAAAGTGAAAATGGAGGTTTCCTAGGATTCTGTGTTTTCCTGGGCAGTTTTCCATGTGTAATAACTCCTTTGGAGATTACTTTACAAACCCTTTCCTTAACTAATTAAATAAAGGAAGGACTTTTGGATAAATTTTTATTCGCCATTCTGTTTTTCTCCTGTACACAAAAATAATTGGTTATCAGGGTTGTTGTCCTAACTTGTATATCCAGTATCAGAATTTATATCTTCCTCATTGTCGATTTTGATTTAGAAAGGACAATACTAGAGGTACGATTTTACTTAATCTATGTTTATTGTACTCCTTCTCTTACAGGTTGTAAGAATATGTCCGTGTGTGAATGACTACATCTTTTAAATTTCATTTATACTGTAGGTAGACACCCATTGGATTGTAATACAAATAGTTGAGAGGTTTTTAGATTCTGTATTCAGTATTTCGATCATATAGATGCACTTACTTGTCCAATGGAACAAATTTATTACTTTAAACAAAATAGGAACACTTCTATATATGAATATATGTATTTTCTTCGTATGACTGGGCAGTTCCACTGACGTTAGGTTTGCACCTGTAGATTTAAAGGTTTCTATAAAAAAAATTAGTATTTCACAGTTAAATACTATTTAGATATGAATGTATCTATGTATGTAATCGCATACCTTAGTAGGGATTTTACTGACTCAAAAATATTTAGCTAGTTCTGGTTGTATAATTATAGATAGAAAGTTTTATTGTGAGTATGGATTTAAAATCCGACAGACTCAAAACTAGATTTAAGTATGCTTATCTAATCACCTTCCTTCAAATGAGAAAAAGGTTTTTGATTACATTGTCTTCATACAAAGCTATCTTCCATATAGCCACATGATCTATCATGAATTTCCATACCAGTAGGGTTATGTTCCGATTTAGGGTGTTGGTCTGTATAGGTTGGAGACAATACAGGTATTGAATAGATTGTCTACATATAATCTTAGACTAATTCGATACTTCCAGAGTTCGCATTTTATTTCCACTTGATTTCTTTATAACTAACTCTTCCCTTGCTGTGATTTACATAATACAAAGTGGTTTTTACTACACAGTTCACTATCTATATTTTGTCCCTACCATAGATGGATTACTTAAGCATTTTATCATTCTTTCATTATAATAATAAAAAGTGTATTATTCTGATAACAAAAAGCTTGTTGGGATACTATAGATGTAGTTTTAACCAACAAAAATATTTCCAGAAGTAACCTACAACAATTCTTTAATTCTATCTAATATCTATGACTACAAGAAAATCCATCAGAACAACAACACACACAATCATTTCAATGGCACAAATTCGGTAAGGAAATTAGAGAGTAGATATCTGAACTGGTTGTTGGAAAACAAAGGGAACAACCACGTTCCTTCCAACCTTAGAACACAACATCCAAATCACTTGCCTGATTCACCCCCTATCCTGACCATGAATCCATGAGAACAAACTTGAAATCTCCCCTCCCGCAATGTTCCTCTATCTCTGTAGTTTTCTCCTTGCCTCACACTCAATATTCAATGTTCATAACAACAAGTACATAGTAGTTTTATTTCCCACATACTAGGCAGCATCCTGCCTCCTCACATATGATACTTATCCAAAGATATTGTTTCCTAGGTATTTCTTCCCTCCCTTGGGAATATTTGCAGCTTCTTAGATCCCTAATTTTCAGGGGCTTCTAATGGCCAAATCCTTGATTTTCCACTTGTAACAATCAACCCAGAGGTAGTTCCAACATGTTCCCCACTCATGGAGTCATGGTAAGCTAAATTTAACATGGTTGTTCCATTTGTCCTCCTTCAATAATTAAAACAATATTCTATTTACACACAAGTGTCATAGTCAAGTAAATTGTTGGTTCAAATCACATCTCTGTCCAACAGTCATAATAATTAATTACAATTGGTTAAATTCGAAATTTGGAATTGCCTTAAATGGAAAAAAGTTTCCAAATTCGAATTTACTAAAACCGGAATAATTTTCTAACAAATTTTGAATTTCAAAAATACTTTATTTTTGGGGATGTCACATCTTTTCCCCCTTCAATAAAACACTTTCTTCAATGTTCCTTCCTTTCTTGGAACATGATTGGATGATATTTTCGTAAATCTCCCTCCAACTCACAAGTGGCCTCCTCAGGACTAAAGTGCCTCCATTGCATTTTTACCTCAGTGACGACTCTATTCCGAAGTGCTATTTCTCTCTGGTCCAGAATGCACAGGGGTTCTGCCTTGAACTTGCCTTCTAGTTCCACCTGCACCAAGTTCCAATCAATCATATGAGTAGGGTCATGGACACACTTTTTAAAAAATGAAACATGAAATACATTATAAATTCTTAAATTAGTTGGAAGTGCAAGTTGATAAGCTAGGGGTCCAATTCGACCTAATATCTCAAAGGGCCCACAAAACCTGGGTGCCAACTTGGCAGAGTTCCCTAGTTTTAGTGAACTCTTTTGGGCTTTGACCTTTAAGTAAACATGATCTCCCACTTGGAACTCCAAGTGTCTTCTTTTCTGGTCCGCATAACTTTTATGTCTGTCATGTGACTCTTTTAAGTTTTTTTGTACCTTTCTTACCGTACTTTCTATTTCTAGGATCATTTTTGGTTTAACCATGAGCCTGACAACTGGGTCATCCCAGCTAATTGGTGTCCTACACTTTTTGCCATGTAGTAACTCGAAGGGGCTCAATTTAACTAAAGTTTTGTACCCATTGTTATATGAGAACTCCACCAAATGAAGGTAGTCTTCCCACTTACTCGGTTTTGTTCTTACGTACATGTGGAGCATATCTTCTATGATCTGAATTGTTTGTTCAGTCTGCCCATCCATTTGTGGATGGTAACTCATGCTGAAATTCAAATTATTGTTTATCCCTGCAAACAATTCTTTCCAAAAAGTGGACATAAATTGTACATCTCTATCTGAGATCACCATTTTAGGAACACCATGTAGTCTAAAAATTTCTTTCATAAATATTTTAGTGATATTTATAGCTTTAAAAGTAGATTTCACAGGAATAAAATGTGTGGACTTACTGATTTTATCGATTACCACCATAATATAATCATTTTGTTTATGAGTTTTAGGAAAACCTGTTATAAATTCCAGCAATATGGTCTCCCATTTCCATTCCGACACTGGTAATGGCTGCAATAGGCTGGCTGGATGTTGGTGTTCGGCCTTAACCTGCTGACAATATCGGACCCTAGACAAGTATTCTATTGTTTCACCCTTCATATTAGGCCAATAAAATAGTCTCCTAAGTGTTATTATTATTTTCTGGTATCCTGGATGATCATAATATGGTTTGCTATGCACTTCTTCCAAGACTATTATCTTTAACTCTGTTGAATCTGGTATGTAAAGTCTGTTTTTAAATAGTAACAGTCCCTTCTTGTCTATACTCAGATCTAGTTTATCGAAGGTTACGATACTATTTTGTAATTCTGCCATTACCTTAGTGTAATTTTCATCATTAATGCATGTCGTCCTTATTCTTTGTTTCAGATCACTTTCTTCCCTGCTGATATTTACCTCAAATAACCCATGGAATCTTCTGCTTAAATCATCTTCTACCTTATTTTCCTTTCCCTTGATATGTCTCACTTTGAAGTCAAATTCGCTCAAAAAGGATAGCCACCTTGCTTGCCTTGCATTAAGATCTGGTTGGCTAAATAGATATTTCACACCGCTATTATCCGTCAATAGTAAAATATTTCTTCCCATTATGTAGTGTCACCACATTTTTAAGTCGTGTATCACTGCTGCCAATTCTAATTCATGAATGACATAATTTCACTCATGTTCTTTTAATTTCTGGGACTCAAACAAATCACGTGTCCTTCCTGAGTTAGGACACCACCTAGTCCTTCTTTACTCACATCAACACATATGGTAAAGTCTTTATATAGGTCTTTTACCTTCAATATGGGTGCAGTTGTCAATAATTCCTTCATCTTGTTAAAATTGTCTTGACACTTCTGTGACCAGTTAAACTCGGTTCCTTTCTTTTGTAAAGATGTGATAGGGTAGGCTATCTTGGAAAACCCCTCTATAAATCTGCGATAATATCCGGTGATTTCTATGAATGACTGAATATCCACTACATCCTTGGGTACCGACCATTCCATGATGGATTTTATTTTCTCAGGATCAACGACAATGACTTATGCTGAAATTACATGTCCCAGATATTGTATTTTCTTTTGAAAAAATTCACACTTATCAAATTTGGCATACAGTTTGTGTTTCCTCAACACTTGCAGAACTATTCTTAAGTGTTCTTAATGTTCTTCCTTTGTTTTAGAATATACCAGAATATCGTCGATAAATACTAGCACAAACTTGTCTAAGTATTGACTGAAAATATTGTTCATCAAGCACATAAACATGGCTAGTGCGTTAGTGAGTCTGAAAGGTATGACTATGAAAACCTATTTTTCTTATATCCTCATCCTTTATCCTAACTTGATGAAAACCGAATCGTAAATCCAATTTCAAAAATCTTTTGGCCCCACCTACCTGATCAAATAGGTCATTTATCCTCGATAAGGGGTACTTGTTCTTAATAGTCATTTTATTCAATTGTCTATAATCTATACAAAGTCTTAGAGTATCGTCTTTATTTTTCAAAAAGAGGATTGGTGCCCATCATGGTGAAACACTCAGTCTGATATACTCTTTGTCTAACAATTCTTGTAATTGTATTTTTAATTTTGTCAACTCTGGTAAACTCATTCGGCAAGGTGCTTTAGAGATAGGTGCTGATCCAGGTAGCAGGTCTATGGAGAAGTCTATTTCCCTTCTAGGAGGTAATTTTTGTATCTCATCAATAAACATGTCTCTAAGTTCACGTATGACAACAAAATCTTCTAGCTTTGGCTTATCTTCTTTTTCTAACAGATTCATTACTTGGATGGAGTAAACTTGGAAACCCTTTCTTATGCATTTCTTGAATTGCATTGCTGAGACTTGTCTAAATGTAACTGGTTTTGGTATACCTCGGGTTGTTCTGGTAGAGTCATAAACGTCTTTATAATTAAGTGTCTTTGTATAACAATCTAGAACTGCCTTGTGTTTTTCCAACCAATCCATTCGATAATCACATCATAA
This sequence comes from Picea sitchensis, assembly GCA_010110895.2. Lineage (NCBI taxonomy): Eukaryota > Viridiplantae > Streptophyta > Pinopsida > Pinales > Pinaceae > Picea > Picea sitchensis. Next base: position 32,635 of record SNQJ01S0017284.1, read on the forward strand.
GATCCTAGTGGCAGAATGTTCATATTTTTTTTTGTGTTTTTACCATCTAAACTGAACTCAAAATCATAAATGAAATAAACCCCTTTCCTTTTTGTCCCTGTTGCTAATTGTACCAGCCATGATTTTTCATGTTTTATCCTCTTAATTTTCTTGGACTGATGCAAACCTATTGGCCCTCAGGCCGAGATCCGCTCACAGGATCGTTCTTTATCTCCTTTGAGCTGAATCGACTCTTTCAATTCCTTGCTAGAATCACAAATTATCGATCCACAGGTCCTTTCAGAAGCTCCCCTGTGAAAATAGCACTAGGTGCGAGCTCCTCCTTTTCGTGCAACCACAACGCTATGACCAGAGCCCCAATTCCAAAAGGTGCTTGTCACAACTCGCCACTCGCAAGTTCATGAGTCGAAACTCTAACTCTTCCTTGTCCAATCCTGCGATACCCAAAATGCCGATATGGGTATGGCTCTTCCTCTATCAGCTCCTTCCTTGCCAGACTGCCGAATAGGATAGTGCTAGCACCTCTCGCCTCTCACACCTTCTCAAGTTCAAAGGTTGAACTCTCATTTCTTCCTTATGCGATCCTCTAAGACTTGAAAGTCAATGAGGTTTGACCTTCTGTTCACACTTCTTGCAACTCGCCACTTCGCAAGTTGTAGCGTCGAGCTCTTGTGCTCTTATCTCACGAATCCCCGAGACGCGAAAATTCAACAAAGTGTTGACTCCTTTCCTCCTAGTGATGTGTATTCACCTGTCAACCACGTGGGCCCCACCTTGTGGTTCTTCCACGTGTTCTCTCATGCCTGGCTCTCGGCACTTCGCTACTCGTGAAGTCGAAAATGACTCCTTTCAACCTACGAACCCCCGAACGTGTGATAGGTGATGGGGTTCCTGATCCAACGGTCCTCCCTTGACCTAGATCCTACGGTTGTCCTGGCTCCTCGCGATTTCACCACTCATGACTTGGAGCACCCAATATTTGCGCTTTCACCTTGCGAACCTCCGAGTTTGCGAGATCCCTTGATCTATGCCACCTGTCTTCCTCCGATGGACGACTGCGATTCTCTCACAACTTCGCCACTCGTGAAGTCAAGAGACTTCCTTCTCTGACTCTTGATGTCTGAATCCCCGATATGGGTGATCTCGTGAAACATGCCCTCCTTCTAGTGAATGGCTCATATTCTTTCATTATTTTGGGACTTTGCACCTCGCGACCTCGTGAATCTTGATGCAAAGGTTTTAAACCTTTAACTCGCGAATTCACGAAATGAGATTTCGTGAGTGATCCAACGGCCCTTGTTGGCTCAGATCCTATGGTCTGATTTCTTTTGAGCTTGCACTTAGAAAAACACTCACCATAATCCTTCTTACTCCTCTACAAGATCTGACGGCCCTTGGAATTTTGCGAATTCCCCACGGATAATTCCGACTGTCAAATTCCTACTTAACACTCATGCGAAATGAACAAGTACACCTTCACAAAACTTATCCACCAGCAAACAACGTCACTGTGCTTCCTTCTGATACTTCAAGGCACTGGCCCCCTTGAAATTCTCTTCGAAAACTTTGAATACTCTATCCCTCCTGAGCTTTCTCCACAACTCAAGTCTTCAGAAAGACTCTTGCATGCACTCCTTGTGGCAATTCTTCAATACTTCCAAGTATTGAATTATTCGACTCCGTGCACTCTCTGCGATAGTAGTCCTTCAACAATTTCGCTCAGGTTGTAACTCTGAGACTCTACTTGGCCTGCGCACACCTTGCACAGCTCCTGTGCTTAACTCGCACTTCCGCAAGAATGAGAACAATGTTATCCATCCTGAGCCTGCATAGATGAACTCTGACTTCTGTCAACACACACCTTGCGGACAATTTCACTACACTCCTTGCATGAATACTCTTGCTCAGACAAAGAAACAATTGAAACTCATTCTTTACTCTCCCTCTCTTCAGATTTTAGACATTCAACATGAAGTCATACATTCATGCATCATAGCAAATGCATACAAGAGAGTAAACAAGCACATATCAATCAGCATGTATAAACACATAAAGCAATTGGACACCATGAGTCTGAACTAAAGATCTTTGTATTAATCGAGAACTTTTGTACATGGGTTCTTCTAGTTTTCACAACTCTCTGCTTATTCTCTCCTATGCTCTCTTGATTATGCTGCTAATGTTACAATGATACAAGTGAGGGTGTCTATATCCATTTTCCCTCTGGCTCCTAAAACTATCTAATCTAAGAATTCAAAGCTACCTACTTACATTTACTAGCATAAATTCCTCTTTGTCCTTCAGAAGAGAGCGAGACGCTCAAGGTCTGATTACAATCTACAAGTATGCCCTTTCTTAACTATTACATTTATGTTTGGCGTATCAAACTTAAAAAAATTTCAAACAATTCATCATGTGCCAAAATGCGTTGGTGTTGTCCCACGCTCACTTGTTGTTGTGATGCTCCTGCATCATGGACTCTACTACACCCGAAGTGATATAACTTAACGTGGCTCCATAATCAACTAAAACATAAATTCAGGTATTATGGATTTTACCTTCGATTTTCACCACCACAGACTAGTGGTTCGCTTGTCAACCATCTAAGGATGCATTTAATCGATGCACTCTTCTTCCCACATCACCCACCATCGAGGCTTCCTACAAATTGTGTACAATAGTTCTGTTTGTTGAATTTAGGCATGGACAGTTCCTCCTTAGATGAGTATCTCCACATTCACAACACTTTAACGGATCTCGTGGACTGTCCTCAAAATTCTTAGTTCCCATATTTTCCAATTTATCGCAGCCTTGCGTACTTGTGTTATTGAAGTGAAAATCCTTTCTAGGAAAACTTTTTGTTGCATTCTGATAAGGAGCTAGCTGGAATTCCTTCTTCTGTTTGTTCATTCAGTCTTGTTTCTTATCCTTCGAAGTTTTGGGAAACTTTGTCCATTGTTTGTATTGGTCGTAGCACATTCGTGCTTTCCTTAATACTTCACTCAAGGACTTGGGGTTGTCAAATTAAATTATGTCCTTGTAAGACTGTGGTAAACAACATAGGAATCGTTCAATTTTTACCTTGTCCTCCCGAAGGTAAGGTACAAACCTTAGTAATTCAAGGAATTTTTTTATAAGATCCTCCATTGTCATATGACCAAGTCGTAACTCATAAAATTATTCCGTCTTCCTTTCATAGTAGATTTTAGATAGGTATTGTTTCTTGAAATATTTAATGAATTCAGACCATTCCATCTATTTTTCTTTTAAGCCCTTTGCCAACTTCAGGTCTTGCCACCAGATGCTTGCCTTTCCTTTCAGGTTGTAAATGGCCATTCTGACTTTCATATTGTTGGACTAGTTGTATATTTGGAAATATTTTTTGATATCTAATAACGAGGCCTCAACTTATTCACATGTTCTGGATTCCCCATCAAATGTAGTTGGTTTAATCTTCTTAAATTCTCCTTCAAGATGGTCTACTTGTTTTCTTTTCCTATCTGTTTTAGTTTTGTCTTCAGCTGAAGGTGTTCCTTTAGACGAACTGTCCCCTTTTTCTACTTCTGGCCCAGAATTCTTGGAGGCCCTTTTACTGACCTCCTTTTCATTATTATCATCCTTTGGGATTTTCTTTGTCACTATAATGTGAAGCAGGACTTCATTTATTTCTTGTTGTTCCTACTGTGCTTTATTCAGTTTTTCATTATCGGCTTTGAAAACTTACAGTTCGACAATGAGATTCCTCATTGTTTCCAGAACTTTGGTAGGTGAGCTTCCATCACTATTATGTCTCTGATTTTTAGGATGCCCTTGTTCTCAATTCCCATCAAGCCTGATTTATGCGTCATCCTGCACTGCCATGATTAGTACAAGACAAAAAAGGTTTTATGTTTGTAACAGTAAAAGTTTGTTAGTTTTTCATAAATCAAAATATATGATAATTTTGTAACCTTTTCTCTGATACCATATGTAATGAACCTCAAAATTGTCAAAAAAAATAAAAAAATCTAAGGGATATTAATCTCTGATTTTTCATTGAATAAATTTGCAGATCAGATGAAGACCTCTTATTTCCTTATTTCATGTCCTAAATCTATATGATGGAATTTACATGCCACGTGATGAAACTACCAGTATGAACTAAACATTAAATCGATGAATTCTAATGAACTATGGTTTAACTATAGTGAACGATTGGTATGGCGTATTCCAACTCACCATATTCTGAAAGGGATTGAACTAACTTTGTAAATTTCGAGATGTGGAAGAGATGGTCTTCCGTCAGGTGAAATTAAGACTCTGCTTTTCTATTAAATGACAGTCATGTATTATACGAATTATGATGTCCTCACATGTTTTCATCCAATCGAGATGTGCCAACACTAATCTTATCACATGGTCCAACTATCCCTCATACTATTAGCATTTAGATTGTGTAGTTAGGGTTTGTCAAGGGTTTAATGTGTTTACTCTTTCATTGTGGAATCCCCTCAATGAGCTCTGTGTAATGTCTCTCAGATACAGGCTGTCGCAAAAGGGTTAACGAGAACCGGAGGTCATTATCGCCATCTACCCTTCCTGGTAAGCACTCATTTTCTATACATCTGGATGTTAAGATGACTCGGCTCTTTGTTATAGTGAAAGAACCCTCGTACCCATATTCCCTGTTTAATTTTTACTTTGAGTCCCCCATTAATGTTGTTCTACATAACTGTCATGAGTTAAATCCTATTTTTTGGGCGAGTAGAGTCTTTCTATGGGATTAAATTCTGTCTTCTGGGGAGGTATTGCCACCCTGCTCCCTTACCCAGATTCTAGAGACCATACCCTGCTAACAAAATGACTCCTATGGTTTGTACTGTATAACCCCGATATCCTCTACGGTCTCTCTATAGAAGTAGTTCAAGACCTACTGTTAAGTTTTATTGAACTCCTTTTGTTATTTATGTTTTCCTTCTATTATTATCATTGTCTGGGAATGTCTCTTACATTATCAATAACCTGGTTCAGCAAAGGTTCTACTCCAGCATTTATTCTATACCGTACTCCTCTTCTTTCTTGTGTCAAATTTTGTATTCAATTATATGTTAACTATTACCACGATTAATTTGTTCATTGCCAGTGTGTGTGTGTATATATATTAGTTCTTGTGAATGGTATTGTTCCCTAATGAAAGGCCCCTTTGGCTGCAAGGGTACCCGTCAGGTGAACCTTGTCTCCTTCCACTCTTCCAGATTCGTGGGAGACATCCAAATATACATGCAGAGAAAAAGGTTGGTTTTCCCTACGGCTTGAGTTAAGTATTATTCCAGGCTGAAATATTTTGATTACCTTCATTCTATTGAAATTTTTCATTCGACTTGTATTTGTAATGAGTACTAAAGTAAACCTGTAACCTCCTTGCAGGGTATCGACCACCTACAAGTATGGGTGCCGACTTTCAACAAGACAAACAAGGGTTCGAGCTCCCTTATAAACTCTTCGGGGTTCCATCACTTTGAAGGATCCGACTTTAGTTCAGATTTAAAGTAGTTTGGGAGTTACGTCTGATTTCCTGTAATGGCCAGAAAGTGAAAATGGAGTTTTCCTAGTGGATCTTGGATATGTGGAATCAGATCCACCCACCCTCACTGCCATGACAAATGCGCAGAGAATTGCTCAGGCAACTCTGAGGACCAAAGAAAACAAAGCGAAATTTTGGATTCAGAATTCTGTAGATGATTTGATTTTCTCAAAAATCACAGGTGTTGGTACTTCCAAACAGGCCTGGGATATCCTTAAATCTTCCTACCAAGGAAATGACAGGGTAAAAATAGTTAAACTGCAGACCTTGTGGACACAATTCAAGACTCTCAGGATGACAGAGTTCGAAACAGTGGATCAATTCATGACCAGAGTCATGGGAATTGTGAACCAGATCAGACTGATTGGTGAAACCATCACTGATCAATGAATTGTTGAGAAAATTCTCAGAAGTCTACCCAATAATTTTGAAATGGTTGTAACAACAATCCTTGAATTCAAGGATCTGTCAAGATTTTCAATAGATGAGTTAATTGGTTCTCTGGTGACACATGAGACCATACTACATCTCACAGATGAGTCAATCTCCAATGCCTTCCAAACTCAATTTTCATTCAGAAGAGGGAAAGGCAGAGGAATAAGTAGAGGAAGAGGGAACAATCAAAGTAATCCTCACTACAGTGGAGGTAACAGACAACAATCTCAGAATCCAAATTTCCAAGGTCAAAGGCAACAACAACAAAATCAATATCAGAATTTCCAGCCTCAAAGAGGCAGAGGGAGAAGATCTAATGACAAAACTAACATACAATGATATTACTACAAAAAGTATGGGCACTATGAATCTAAATGCAGGAAGAAGCAGGCAGATCATTTCTTAGGCAGAGCACATGTGTCAAATCATATGGGAGACACCTCAAGAGGTATGTTTCTCTCATGCCACAAAACTGAACAACAACCTAAAGATCTCTGGCTGCTGGACAGTGGATGCATCAATCACATGACAAGTAACAAAGAATTATTGTCATGCCTTGATTCTTCAATCTCATCTGATGTTACACTTGGAAATGATCATTTAGTCAAAGTTCAAGGAAAAGGAAATGTTCCTATTCTTACTAAACAAAATGAAAAGGAAGACATATGTAATGTCTATCATGTTCCAGAATTGAAACATAACTTGTTAAGTGTAGGAAAGCTCATTGAAAAAGGATATAAGGTACTTTTTGAGGGAGCTTCTTGCAAAATCTATGATAGAAAACCAAGCAGAAAATTGATTTCTGAAATAGATATGACTCCAAATAGGATGTTTCCCCTTACCCTTAGAACTACAAATCTGATTCAACCTTATGCACAGAGTGCATCAACCCTGAATGAAACAATTGTTTGTCATACAAGATTTGGACATCTACCATTTCAGAGTCTAAGTTTTCTTCAGAAAAACTCGATGGTCAAAGGTCTACCTATCTTTAAAGGGAAAATTCCCCCATGTGAGTCTTGCATACTTGGAAAACATAAGAGAACTAGTTTTCCACAGTCTTCCAATCAAGCCAAACAACATCTTGAACTAGTTCACACTGACCTATGTGGACCAATGAAAACAGAGTCAATAGGTGGTAGT
>SNQJ01S0017284.1:43490-74226 GCA_010110895.2 Picea sitchensis
AATGTGACACAAGAAAGAAGAGGAGTACGATATAGAATAAACGTTGGAGTAGAACCTTTGCTGAACCAGGTTATTGATAATGTAAGAGACATTCCCAGACAATGATAATAATAGAAGGAAAACATAAATAACACAAGGAGTTCAATAAAACTTAACAGTAGGTCTTGAACTACTTCTATAGAGAGACCGTAGAGGATATCGGTGTTATACAGTACAAACCATAGGAGTCATTTTGTTAGCAGGGTATGGTCTCTAGAATCGGGGTAAGGGAACAGGGTGCCAATACCTCCCCAGAAGACAGAATTTAATCCCATAGAAAGACTCTACTCGCCCAAAAAATAGGATTTAACTCATGCCAGTTATGTAGAACAACATTAATGGGGGAATCAAAGTAAAAATTAAACAGGGAATCTGGGTACGAGGGTTCTTTCACTATAACAAAGAGCCGAGTCATCTTAACATCCAGATGTATGGAAAATGAGTGCTTACCAGGAAGGGTAGATGGCGATAACGACCTCTGGTTCTCGTTAACCCTTTTGCGACAGCCTGTATCTGAGAGACATTACACAGAGCTCATTGAGGGGATTCCACAATGAAAGAGTAAACACATTAAACCCTTGACAAACCCTAACTACACAATCTAAATGCTAATAGTATGAGGGATAGTTGGACCATGTGACAAGATTAGTGTTGGCGCATCTCGGTTGGATGAAGATAGGTGAGGACATCGTAATTTGTATAATACATGACTGTCATTTAATAGAAAAGCAGAGTCTTAATTTCACCTGACGGAAGACCATCTCTTCCACATCTCGAAATTTACAAAGTTAGTTCAATCCCTTTCAGAATATGGTGAGTTGGAATACGCCATACCAACCGTTCACTATAGTTAAACCATAGTTCATTGGAATTCATCGATTTAATGTTTAGTTCATACTGGTAGTTTCATCACGGGGCATGTAAATTCCATCATATAGATTTAGGACATGAAATAAGGAAATAAGAGGTCTTCATCTGATCTGCAAATTTATTCAATGAAAAATTAGAGATTAATATCCCTTAGATTTTTATTTATTTTTTGACAATTTTGAGGTTCATTACATATGGTATCAGAGAAAAGGTTACAAACTTATCATATATTTTGATTTATGAAAAACTAACAAACTTTTACTTTTACAATCATAAAACCTTTTTTGTCTTGTACTAATCATGGTAGTGCAGGATGACGCATAAATCAGGCTTGATGGGAATTGAGAACAAGGGCATCCTAAAAATCAGAGACAGAATAGTGATGGAAGCTCAACTACCAAAGTTCTGGAAACAATGAGGAATCTCATTGTCGAACTGTAATTTTTCAAAGCCGATAATGAAAAACTGAATAAAGCACAGTAGGAACAACAAGAAATAAATGAAGTCCTGCTTCACAGTATAGTGACAAAGAAAATCCCAAAGGACGATAATAATGAAGAAGAGGTCAGTAAAAGGGCCTCTAAGAATTCCGGGCCAGAAGTAGAAAAAGGGGACAGTTCGTCTGAAGGTACACCTTCAGCCGAAGACAAAACTAAAACAGATAGGAAAAGAAAACAAGTAGACCATCTTGAAGGAGAATTTAAGAAGATTAAACCAACTACATTTGATAGGGAATCCAGAACATGTGAAGAAGTTGAGGCCTCGTTATTAGATATTAAAAAATATTTCCAAATATACAACTAGTCCAACAATATGAAAGTCAGAATGGCCATTTACAACCTGAAAGGAAAGGCAAGCATCTGGTGGCAAGACCTGAAGTTGGCAAAGGGCTTAAAAGAAAAATAGATGGAATGGTCTGAATTCAAGAAATATTTCAAGAAACAATACCTATCTAAAATCTACTATGAAAGGAAGACGAAATAATTTTATGAGTTACGACTTGGTCATATGACAATGGAGAATCTTATAAAAAAATTCCTTGAATTACTAAGGTTTGTACCTTACCTTCGGGAGGACAAGGTAAAAATCCAACGATTCCTATGTTGTTTACCACAGTCTTACAAGGACAGAATTGAATTTGACAACCCCAAGTCCTTGAGTGAAGTATTCAGGAAAGCACGAATGTGCTACGACCAGTACAAACAATGGACATATTTTCCCAAAGCTTCGAAGGATAAGAAACAAGACTGAATGAACCAACAGAAGAAGGAATTCCAGCTAGCTCCTTATCAGAATGCAACAAAAAGTTTTCCTAGAAAGGATTTTGACTTCAATAACACAAGTACGCAAGGCTGCGATAAATTGGAAAATATGGGAACTAAGAATTTTGGGGGCAGTCCACGAGATCCGTTAAAGTGTTGTGAATGTGGAGATCATCATCTAAGGAGGAACTGTCCATGCCTAAATTCATTAAACAGAACTATTGTACACAATTTGTAGGAAGCCTCGATGCTGGGTGATGTGGGAAGAAGAGTGCATCGATTAAATGCATCCTTAGATGGTTGACAAGCAAACCACTAGTCTGTGGTGGTGAAAATCGAAGGTAAAATCCATAATACCCGAATTTCTGTTTTAATTTATTATGGAGCCACATTAAGTTATATCACTTTGGGTGTAGTAGAGTCCATGATGCACGAGCATCACAACAACAAGTGAGCGTGGGACAACACCAACGCATTTTGACACATGATGAATTGTTTGAAATTTTTTTAAGTTTGATACGCCAAACATAAATGTAATAGTTAAGAAAGGGCGTACTTGTAGATTGTAATCAGACCTTGAGCGTCTCGCTCTCGTCTGAAGGACAAAGATGAATTTATGCTAGTAAATGTAAGTAGGTAGCTTTGAATTCTTAGATTAGATAGTTTTAGGAGCCAGAGGGAAAATGGATATAGACACCCTCACTTGTATCATTGTAACATTAGTAGCATAATCAAGAGAGCATAGGAGAGAATAAGCAGAGAGTTGTGAAAAGTAGAATAACCCATGTACAAAAGTTCTGGATTAATACAAAGATATTTAGTTCAGACTCATGGTCTCCAATTGCTTTATGTGTTTATACATGCTGATTGATATGTTCTTGTTTACTCTCTTGTATGCATTTGCTCTGATGCATGAATGTATGACTTCATGTTGAATGTCTGAAATCTGAAGAGAGGGAGAGTAAAGAATGAGTTTCAATTGTTTCTTTGTCTGAGAAAGAGTATTCATGCAAGGAGTGCAGTGAAATTGTCCGCAAGGTGTGTGTTGACAGAAGTCAGAGTTCATCTATGCAGGCTCAGGAGGGATAACATTGTTCTCATTCTTGTGGAAGTGTGAGTTAAGAACAGGAGCTGTGCAAGGGGTGCGCAGGACAAGTAGAGTCTCAGAGTTACAACCTAAGCGAAATTGTTGAAGGACTACTATCGCAAAGAGTGCATGGAGTCGAAGAATTCAATACTTGGAAGTATTGAAGAATTGCCGCAAGGAGTGCATGCAGGAGTCTTTTTGAAGACTCGAGTTGTGGAGAAAGCTCAGGAGGGATAGAGTCTTCAAAGTTGTCGAAGAGAATTTCAAGGGGGCTAGTGCCTTGAAGTATCAGAAGGAAGCACAGTGACGTTGTTTGCTGGTGGATAAGTTCTGTGAAGGTGTACTTGTTCATTTCACAGGAGTGTTAAGGAGGAATTTGACAGTCGGAATTCTCCGTGGGGAATTCACAAAATTCCAAGGGCCGTCAGATCTTGCAGAGGAGTAAGAAGGATTATGGTGAGTGTTTTTCTAAGTGCAAGCTCAAAATAAATCGGACCATAGGATATGAGCCAAAAAGGGTTGTTGGATCACTCACGGAATCTCATTTCATGAATTCGCGAGTTAAAGGTTTAAAACCTTTGCATCAAGATTCACGAGGTCACGAGGTGCGAAGTCCCAAAATAGTGAAAGAATATGAGCCATTCACTGGAAGGAGGGCATGTTTCGCGAGATCACCCATATCGGGGATTCGGACATCAAGAGTTAGAGAAGGAAGTCTCTTGACTTCACGAGTGGCGAAGTTGTGAGAGAATCGTAGTCGTCCATCGGAGGAGGACAAGTGGCAGAGATCAAGGGATCTCGCAAACTCAGAGGTTCGCAAGGTGAAATCCCAAAGATTGGGTGCTCCAAGTCGCGAGTGGTGAAATCGTGAGGAGCCACGACAACCGTAGTATCTAGGTCAAGGGAGGACCATTGGATCAGGAACCCCATCACCTATCACACGTTCGGGGGTTCGGAGGTTGAAAGGAGTCATTTTTTACTTCACGAGTAGCGAAGTGCCGAGAGCCAAACATGAGAGAACACATGGCAGAACCATAAGGTGGGGCCCACGTGGTTGAGAGGTGAATACGCGTCGCTAGGAGGAAAGGAGTCAACACTCTGTTGACTTTTCACGTCTCGGGGATTCGTGAGATAAGAGCACAAGAGCTCGACACTACAACTTGCGAAGTGGTGAGTTGCAAGAAGTGTGAACGGAACGTCAAACCTCATTGACTTTCAAGTCTCAGAGGATCGCATAAGGAAGGAACGAGAGTTCAACCTTTGAACTTGAGAAGGTGTGAGAGGTGAGAGGTGCTAGCGCTATCGTATTCGACAGTTTGGAAAGGAAGGAGCTGACAGTGGAAGAGCCATACCCATATCGGCATTTCGGGTATCGCAGGATTGGACAAGGAAGAGTCAGAGTTTCGACTCATGAACTTGCGAGTGGCGAGTTGTGACAAGCACCTTTTGGAGTTGGGGCTCTGGTCATATCGTTGTGGTTGCACGAAAAGGAGGAGCTCGCACCTAGTGCTATTTGCACAGGGGAGCTTCCGAAAGGACCCGTGGATCGATAATTTTTTATTCTAGCAAGGAATTGAAAGAGTCGATTTGACTCAAAGGAGATAAAGAATGATCATGTGAGCGGATCTCGGCCTGAGGGCCAATAGGTTTGCATCATTCCAAGAAAATTAAGAGGATAAAACATTAAAAATCATGGCTGCTACAATTAGCAACGGGGACAAAAAGGAAAGGGGTTTATTTCATTTCTGATTTTGAGTTCAGTTTAGATAGTAAAAACACAAAAAAAAATCTGAACATTCTGCCACTAGGATCTTATGATGTGATTATTGAATGGATTGGTTGGAAAAACACAAGGCAGTTCTAGATTGTTATACAAAGACACTTAATTATAAAGACGGTTATGACTCTACCAAAACAACCCAAGGTATACCAAAACCAGTATCATTTAGACAGGTCTCAACAATGCAATTCAAGAAATGCATAAGAAAGGGTTGCCAAGTTTACTCCATCTAAGTAATGAATCTGTTAGAAAAAGAAGATAAGCCAAAGCTAGAAGATTTTGTTGTCATACGTGAACTTAGAGACATGTTTGTTGATGAGATACCAAAATTACCTCCTAGAAGGGAAATAGACTTCTCCATAGACCTGCTACCTGGATCAGCGCCTATCTCTAAAGCACCTTGCCGAATGAGTTTACCAGAGTTGACAAAATTAAAAATACAATTACAAGAATTGTTAGACAAAGAGTATATCAGACTGAGTGTTTCACCATGATGGGCACCAATCCTCTTTTTGAAAAAGAAAGACGATACTCTAAGACTTTGTATAGATTATAGACAATTGAATAAAATGACTATTAAGAACAAGTACCCCTTATCGAGGATACATGACCTATTTGATCAGGTAGGTGGGATCAAAAGATTTTTGAAATTGGATTTACGATCTGGTTTTCATCAAGTTAGGATAAAGGATGAGGATATAAGAAAAATAGGTTTTCGTAGTCATACCTTTCAGACTCACTAACGCACTAGCCATGTTTATGTGCCTGATGAACAATATTTTCAGTCAATACTTAGACAAGTTTGTGCTAGTATTTATCGACGATATTCTGGTATATTCTAAAACAAAGGAAGAACATTAAGAACACTTAAGAATAGTTCTGCAAGTGTTGAGGAAACACAAACTGTACGCCAAATTTGATAAGTGTGAATTTTATCAAAAGAAAATACAATATCTGGGACATGTAATTTCAACATAAGTCATTGTCGTCGATCCTGAGAAAATAAAATCCATCATGGAATGGCCGGTACCCAAGGATGTAGCGGTTATTCAGTCATTCATGGAAATCACCGGATATTATCGCAGATTTATAGAGGGGTTTTCCAGGATAGCCTACCCTATCACATCTTTACAAAAGAAAGGAACCAAGTTTAACTGGTCACAGAAGTGTCAAGACAATTTTAACAAGATGAAGGAATTATTGACAACTCCATCCATATTGAAGGTAAAAGACCCAGATAAAGACTTTACCATATGTGTTGATGTGAGTAAAGAAGGACTAGGTGGTGTCCTAACTCAGGAAGGACACGTGATTTGTTTGAGTCCCAAGAATTAAAAGAACATGAGTGAAATTATGTCATTCATGACTTAGAATTGGCAGCAGTGATACACGACTTAAAAATGTGGTGACACTACATAATGGGCAGAAAAGTTTTACTATTGATGGATAATAGCGGTGTGAAATATCTATTTAGCCAACCAGATCTTAATGCAAGGCAAGCAAGGTGGCTATCCTTTTTGAGCGAATTTGACTTCAAAGTGAGACATATCAAGGGAAAGGAAAATAAGGTAGAAGATGATTTAAGCAGAAGATTCCATGGGTTATTTGAGGTAAATATCAGCAGGGAAGAAAGTGATCTGAAACAAAGAATAAGGACGACATGCATTAATGATGAAAATTACACTAAGGTAATGGCAGAATTACAAAATAGTATCGTAACCTTCGATAAACTAGATCTGAGTATAGACAAGAAGGGACTGTTACTATTTAAAAACAGACTTTACATACCAGATTCAACAGAGTTAAAGATAATAGTCTTGGAAGAAGTGCATAGCAAACCATATTATGATCATCCAGGATACCAGAAAATAATAATAACACTTAGGAGACTATTTTATTGGCCTAATATGAAGGGTGAAACAATAGAATACTTGTCTAGGGTCCGATATTGTCAGCAGGTTAAGGCCGAACACCAACATCCAGCCAGCCTATTGCAGCCATTACCAGTGTCGGAATGGAAATGGGAGACCATATTGCTGGAATTTATAACAGGTTTTCCTAAAACTCATAAACAAAATGATTATATTATGGTGGTAATCGATAAAATCAGTAAGTCCACACATTTTATTCCTGTGAAATCTACTTTTAAAGCTATAAATATCACTAAAATATTTATGAAAGAAATTTTTAGACTACATGGTGTTCCTAAAATGGTGATCTCAGATAGAGATGTACAATTTATGTCCACTTTTTGGAAAGAATTGTTTGCAGGGATAAACAATAATTTGAATTTCAGCATGAGTTACCATCCACAAATGGATGGGCAGACTGAACAAACAATTCAGATCATAGAAGATATGCTCCACATGTACGTAAGAACAAAACCGAGTAAGTGGGAAGACTACCTTCATTTGGTGGAGTTCTCATATAACAATGGGTACAAAACTTTAGTTAAATTGAGCCCCTTCGAGTTACTACATGGCAAAAAGTGTAGGACACCAATTAGCTGGGATGACCCAGTTGTCAGGCTCATGGTTAAACCAAAAATGATCCTAGAAATAGAAAGTACGGTAAGAAAGGTACAAAAAAACTTAAAAGAGTCACATGACAGACATAAAAGTTATGCGGACCAGAAAAGAAGACACTTGGAGTTCCAAGTGGGAGATCATGTTTACTTAAAGGTCAAAGCCCAAAAGAGTTCACTAAAACTAGGGAACTCTGCCAAGTTGGCACCCAGGTTTTGTGGGCCCTTTGAGATATTAGGTCGAATTGGACCCCTAGCTTATCAACTTGCACTTCCAACTAATTTAAGAATTTATAATGTATTTCATGTTTCATTTTTTAAAAAGTGTGTCCATGACCCTACTCATATGATTGATTGGAACTTGGTGCAGGTGGAACTAGAAGGCAAGTTCAAGGCAGAACCCCTGTGCATTCTGGACCAGAGAGAAATAGCACTTCGGAATAGAGTCGTCACTGAGGTAAAAATGCAATGGAGGCACTTTAGTCCTGAGGAGGCCACTTGTGAGTTGGAGGGAGATTTACGAAAATATCATCCAATCATGTTCCAAGAAAGGAAGGAACATTGAAGAAAGTGTTTTATTGAAGGGGGAAAAGATGTGACATCCCCAAAAATAAAGTATTTTTGAAATTCAAAATTTGTTAGAAAATTATTCCGGTTTTAGTAAATTCGAATTTGGAAACTTTTTTCCATTTAAGGCAATTCCAAATTTCGAATTTAACCAATTGTAATTAATTATTATGACTGTTGGACAGAGATGTGATTTGAACCAACAATTTACTTGACTATGACACTTGTGTGTAAATAGAATATTGTTTTAATTATTGAAGGAGGACAAATGGAACAACCATGTTAAATTTAGCTTACCATGACTCCATGAGTGGGGAACATGTTGGAACTACCTCTGGGTTGATTGTTACAAGTGGAAAATCAAGGATTTGGCCATTAGAAGCCCCTGAAAATTAGGGATCTAAGAAGCTGCAAATATTCCCAAGGGAGGGAAGAAATACCTAGGAAACAATATCTTTGGATAAGTATCATATGTGAGGAGGCAGGATGCTGCCTAGTATGTGGGAAATAAAACTACTATGTACTTGTTGTTATGAACATTGAATATTGAGTGTGAGGCAAGGAGAAAACTACAGAGATAGAGGAACATTGCGGGAGGGGAGATTTCAAGTTTGTTCTCATGGATTCATGGTCAGGATAGGGGGTGAATCAGGCAAGTGATTTGGATGTTGTGTTCTAAGGTTGGAAGGAACGTGGTTGTTCCCTTTGTTTTCCAACAACCAGTTCAGATATCTACTCTCTAATTTCCTTACCGAATTTGTGCCATTGAAATGATTGTGTGTGTTGTTGTTCTGATGGATTTTCTTGTAGTCATAGATATTAGATAGAATTAAAGAATTGTTGTAGGTTACTTCTGGAAATATTTTTGTTGGTTAAAACTACATCTATAGTATCCCAACAAGCTTTTTGTTATCAGAATAATACACTTTTTATTATTATAATGAAAGAATGATAAAATGCTTAAGTAATCCATCTATGGTAGGGACAAAATATAGATAGTGAACTGTGTAGTAAAAACCACTTTGTATTATGTAAATCACAGCAAGGGAAGAGTTAGTTATAAAGAAATCAAGTGGAAATAAAATGCGAACTCTGGAAGTATCGAATTAGTCTAAGATTATATGTAGACAATCTATTCAATACCTGTATTGTCTCCAACCTATACAGACCAACACCCTAAATCGGAACATAACCCTACTGGTATGGAAATTCATGATAGATCATGTGGCTATATGGAAGATAGCTTTGTATGAAGACAATGTAATCAAAAACCTTTTTCTCATTTGAAGGAAGGTGATTAGATAAGCATACTTAAATCTAGTTTTGAGTCTGTCGGATTTTAAATCCATACTCACAATAAAACTTTCTATCTATAATTATACAACCAGAACTAGCTAAATATTTTTGAGTCAGTAAAATCCCTACTAAGGTATGCGATTACATACATAGATACATTCATATCTAAATAGTATTTAACTGTGAAATACTAATTTTTTTTATAGAAACCTTTAAATCTACAGGTGCAAACCTAACGTCAGTGGAACTGCCCAGTCATACGAAGAAAATACATATATTCATATATAGAAGTGTTCCTATTTTGTTTAAAGTAATAAATTTGTTCCATTGGACAAGTAAGTGCATCTATATGATCGAAATACTGAATACAGAATCTAAAAACCTCTCAACTATTTGTATTACAATCCAATGGGTGTCTACCTACAGTATAAATGAAATTTAAAAGATGTAGTCATTCACACACGGACATATTCTTACAACCTGTAAGAGAAGGAGTACAATAAACATAGATTAAGTAAAATCGTACCTCTAGTATTGTCCTTTCTAAATCAAAATCGACAATGAGGAAGATATAAATTCTGATACTGGATATACAAGTTAGGACAACAACCCTGATAACCAATTATTTTTGTGTACAGGAGAAAAACAGAATGGCGAATAAAAATTTATCCAAAAGTCCTTCCTTTATTTAATTAGTTAAGGAAAGGGTTTGTAAAGTAATCTCCAAAGGAGTTATTACACATGGAAAACTGCCCAGGAAAACACAGAATCCTAGGAAACCTCCATTTTCACTTTCTGGCCATTACAGGAAATCAGACGTAACTCCCAAAATACTTTAAATCCGAACTAAAGTCGGATCCTTCAAAGTGATGGAACCCCAAAGAGTTTATAATGGAACTTGAACCCTTGTTTGTCTTGTTGAAAGCTGGCACCCATACTTGTACGTTGTCAAAAACCTGCAAGGAGGTTACAGGTTTACTTTAGTACTCATTACAAATACAAGTTGAATGATAAATTTCAATAGAACGAAGGTAATCAAAAGAGTTCAGCCTAGAATAATACTTAACTCAGGTCATAGGGTAGGTCGACCTTTTTCTCTTCGTCTATATCTGGATGTCTGCTATGAAACCGGAAGAGTGGAAGGAGACAAGGTGCACCTGACGGGTACCCTCATAGCCAAAGGAGCCCATCATTAGTGAGAAATACCATTCACAAGAACTAATATATATATATATACACAATGGAAATGAAAAAATTATTCATGCTAACAGTTAACATATAATTAAATACAAAATGTGACACAAGAAGGCCGAGGAGTACGCTATAGAATAAATGATGGAGTAGAACCTTTGATGAACCAGGTTATTGATAATGTAAGAGACATTCTGAGACCACGATAATAATAGAAGGAAAACACAAATAACACAAGGAGTTCAACAAAACTTAATAGAAGGCCTCAACCTACTTCTATAGAGAGACCATAGAGGATATCGGGGTTATACAATACAAACCATAGGAGTCATTTTATCGGGGTTATACAATACAAACCATAGGAGTCATTTTGTTAGCAGGGTATGGTCTCTAGAATCAGGGTAAGGGAACAGGGTGCTAGTACCTCCCCAAAAGACGGAATTTAAGCCCATAGAAAGACTCTACTTGCCCAGAAAACAAGATTTAACTCATGACAGTTATACAAAAAACTTTAATGGGGGACACAAAGTAAAAATTAAACGGGGAATCTAGGTACAAGGGTTCTTTCACTATAATAGAGAGACGAGTCACCTTAACAATGATAAGTATAGAAAATGAGTGCTTAACATGAAGGGTAGATGGTGATAACGACCTTTGGTTCTCGTTAACCCTTTTGCAATAGCCTACATCTGAGAGACATTACACAGAGCTCATCGAGGGGATTCCACAATGAAAGAGTAAACACATTAAACCCTTTACGAACCCTAACTACACATTATAAACGCTAATAGTTTGAGGAATAGCTGGACCATGTGACAAGATTAGAGTTGGCACGTCTCGGTTGGATGAAGCCAGGTGACGACATCGTAATTCGTATAATACATCACAATCATTTAACAGAAAAGCAGAGTCTTAATTTTTCCTTATAGAAGACCATCTCTTCCACATCTCGAACTTTACAAAGTCAATTCAGTCCCTTTCACAATATGGTGAGTTGGAATACGCCATACCAACCGTTCACTATAGTTAAACCATCATTCATTGGACTTCATTGATTTAATTTTTAGTTAATATGAAGTCAAGCGAGGGTAAGGGACATAGTCCCAACTCCGTTCCCTTATATTTGTTATATGAACTTTCCTATAATGTCAATTAAATAGTCTTGCGTGCTAACATGGGAACCCTTGACTAAGGGCGAGAAAGGGGATATAAATCTTAAGCCTAACATACTACCTATATTTTTAATTATACTTATAAATGGGTGTGTTTTGAGTATGAAGGGAAGGATAGAACCTATGCTACTTAAAGTAAGTTAGACTGTTGTGGTAGTGTCATCATGTGGCATGTAATTTACCTGATAGAGATTTAGGACAGGAAATAAGGAAATAAGAGGTCTTCATCTGATCTATGAATTTATTCAATGAAAAATAGGAGATTAATGTCCCTTAGATTTTATTTTTTTTATGAAAATTTTGAGGTTCATTACATATGGTATCGGAGCAATGGTTACAACACTAGACTTGAACAAGACCACATTACATACTTAACATATATTTTGATTTATGCAAAACTAACAAACTTTTATTGTTACAAACATAAAACCTTTTATGTCTTGTATTAATCATGGCAGTGCAGGATGACGTAGAAATCAGGCTTCATAGGAATCCAGAACAAGGGCATCCTGAAAATCAGAGACATAATAGTGACAAAAGATCACCTACTGAAGTTCTGGAAACAATGAGGAATCTCATTGTCGAACTGCAAGTTTTCAAAGACGATAATGAAAAAATAAAGAAAGCACAGTAGGAACAACAGGAAATAAATGAAGTCCTGTTGCGCAGTATAGTGAAAAAGAAAATCCCAAAGGATGATAATAATAAAGAGAATGTCAGTAAAAGGGCCTCCAAGAATTTTGGGCCAGGAGTAGGAAAAGGGGATAGTTCATCTAAAGGTCCACCTTCAGCTGAAGACAAAACTAAAACAGACGGGAAAAGAAAACAAGTAGACAATCTTGAAGGAGAATGTAAGAATATTAAACCAACTACATTTGATGGGGAATCCAGAACAGGTGAAGAAGCTAAGGCATGGTTATTAGATATCAAAAAATATTTCCAAATATACAACTATTCCAGCAATATGAAAGTCAAAATGTCCATTTACAACCTGAAAGGAAAGGCCAACATCTAGTGGCAATACCTTAAGTTGGCAAAGGTCTTAAAAGAAAAACAGATGGAATGGTTCAACTTCAATAAATATTTCAAGAAACAATACCTATCTGAAGGCTACTATGAAAGGAATAAGAATGAATTTTATGAGTTACGACTTGGTTAAATGACAATGGAGGATCTTATAAACAAATTACTGGAATTACTAAGGTTTGTACCTTACATTCGAGAGGACAAAGTAAAAATCCAATGATTCCTAAGTTGTTTACCACAGACTTACAATGATAGAATTGAGTTTGACAACCCCAAGTCCTTGAATGAAGTATTCAGGAAAGAATGAATGTGCTATGACTAGTACAAACAGTGGACAAAGTTTCCCAAAGCTTGGAAGGATAAGAAGCAAGACTGAATGAACCAGCGGAAGAAGGGATTCTAGCCAACTCTTTATCGGAATGTAACAAAAATTTTTCCTAGAAGGGATTTTCACTTCAAAAACACAAGTACGCAAGGCACTGGTAAACCGATAAATCTGGGAACTAAGAAGTTTGGGGATAGTCCTCGGGAACCATTAATGTGATGGAAATGTGGAGATCCTCATTTAAGGAGGAACTGTCCATGCCTAAATTCAACAAGAAGAACTACTGTACACAATTTGTATGAAGCCTCGATGGTTGGTGATGTGGGCAGAAGAGTGCATGAAATAAATGCATTCGTAGATGGCCAGCAAGCGGACCACCAATCCATGGTGGTGGATATCGAAGGTAAAATTCATAATACCTGAATTTATGTTTTAATTGATCCTTGATCCACATTAAGTTATATAACTCCAAGTGTAGTAGAGTCCAATAAACCTAAGAGGATAAAACATGCAAAATCATGGCTAGTACAATTAGCAACAGGGACAAAAAGGAAAGTGGTTGATTTCATTTCTGATTTCGTGTTCAGTTTAGATGGTAAAAGCATAAAAAGAAATCTGAACATTCTCCCACTTGGATCTTATGATGTGATTATCGGAATGAATTAGTTGGAAAAACACAAGGCAGTTCTAGATTGTTATACAAAGACACTTAATGATAAAGACGGTTATTGCACTACCAGAATAGCCCAATGTATACCAAAACCAATATCAGTTAGACAAATCTCAGCAATGCAATTCAAGAAATGCGTAAGAAAGGGTTGCCATGTTTATGCCATCCAAGTAACGAATCTGTTAGAAAAAGAAGATAAGCCAAAGCTAGAATATTTTGCTATCGTACGTGAATTTAGAGACATGTTTGTTGATGAGATATCAGAATTACCTCCTAGAAGGGAAATAGACTTCTCCATAGACATGCTACCTGGCTCAGACCCTATCTCTAAATCACCTTATTGAATGAGTTTACCAGAGTTGACATAATTAAAAATACAATTACAAGAATTGTTGGACAAAGAGTATATTAGACCGAGTGTTTCACCATGAGGGCCATTAGTCCTCTTTGTGAAAAATAAATATGGTACTCTAAGACTTTGTATTGATTATAGACAATTGAATAAAATGATTATTAAGAACAAGTACCCCTTATCGAGGATAAATGACCTGTTTGATCAAGTAGGTGGCGCCAAACTCTTTTCGAAAATGGATTTACGATCCCGTTATCATCAAGTTAGGATTAAGGATGAGGATATAAAAAAAATAAAATTGGACAAGATATGGACACTACAAATTCATAGTCATACCTTTCGGACTCACTAGCACACCATCCACGTTTATGTGCCTGATGAACAATATTTTTAGTCAATACTTAGCGAAGTTTGTTCTATTATTTATCGAAGATATTCTGGTATATTCTAAAATAAAGGAAGAACATGAATAACACTTAAGGATAGTTCTGCAAACGTTGAGGAAACCCAAAATGTATGCCAAATTTGATAAGTGTGACTTTTATCAGAAGGAAATACAATATTTGGGACATGTAATTTCAGCATAAGGCATTTTCGTTGACCTTGAGAAAATAAAAGCCATCATGGAATGGTTGGTACCCAAGGATGTAGTAGATATTCGGTCATTCATGGGAATCACTGGATATTATCACAGATTTATAGAGGGGTTTTCCAAGATAGCCTACCCTATCACGTCTTTACAAAAGAAAGGGACCAAGTTTAACTGGTCATAGAAGTGTCAAGACTGTTTTAACAAGTTGAAGGAATTATTGACAACTACACCCATATTGAAGGTAGCAGACCCAGATAAAGACTTTACCATATGTGTTGATGTGAGTAAAGAAGGACTAGGTGGTGTCCTAACTCAGGAAGGACACGTGATTTTTTATGAGTCTTGGAAATTAAAATAACATGAGAAAAATTATGTCACTCATGACTTAGAATTGGTGGTAGTGATACACGCCTTAGAAATGTGGCGACACTACATAATGGGTAGAATTTTATTAACTATTGATGGATAATAGCGTTGTGAAATATCCATTTACCCAACTAGATATTAATGGAAGGCAAGAAAGGTGGATAGCCTTTTTGAGTGAATTTGACTTCGAAGTTACACATATCAAGGCTAAGGAAAATAAGGTAGAAAATGCTTTAAGTAGAAGAGTCCATGTGTTATTTGAGGTAAATATCAGTAGGGAAGAAAGTGATATGGAACAAAGAATAAGGTCGACATGCATTAACAATGAAAATTACACTAAGGTAGTGGTAGAATTACAAAACAATACTGTAACCTCCTATAAACCAGATTTGAGTATAGACAAGAAGGTATTAGTACGGTTTAAAAATAGACTTTACATACCAGATTCAACAGAGTTAAAGTTAACACTCTTGGAAGAAGTGCATAACAAACCATATTCTGGCCATCCAGAATTCCAAAAAACAATAACAACACTTAGAAATCTATTTTACTAGCCTAATATGAAGGGCGAAACAACAGAATACTTGGCTAGGTGCCAATATTGTCAGTAGGTTAAGCCCTAACACCAACATCCATCCAGCCTATTGCAGTCGTTACCAGTTTCGGAATGGAAATGGGAGACCATATCGCTGGGCTTTATAACAGGTTTTCCTAAAACTCAGAAACAAAATGATTCTATTATGGTGGTAATCGATAAACTCGATAAGTCCGCACACTTTATTACTGTGAAATCTACTTTTAAAGCTATAAATATCGCTGAAATATTTATGAAAGAAATTTTTAGACTCCATGGTGTTCCTAAAATGGTGATCTCTGATAGAGACGTAAAATTTACGTCCACTTTTTGGAAAGAATTGTTTGCAAGGATAAATACTAATTTGAATTTCATCACAAGTTACCATCCACAAACAGATGGACAAACTGGACGAACAAATCAGATCATAGAATATATGCTCTGCATGTACGTACGAAAAAAACTGAGTAAGTGGGAAGACTACTTGCATTTGGTAGAGTTCGCATATAACAATGGGTACCAAACTTCGGCTAAGTTGAGCCGCTTCGAGGTACTATATGGAAGAAAGTATAAGACACCGATTAGATGGGATGACCCAGTTGAAAGGCTCATGGTTGGACTAGAAATGGTCCAAGAAATGGAAAGTACGGTAAGAAAGGTACAACAAAACTTAAAAGAGGCACAAGACAGACATAAAAGTTATGCGGACTAGAGAAGAAGAAACTTGGAGTTCCAAGTGGGAGATCATGTTTACTTAAAGGTCAAAGCCCGAAAGAGTTCACTAAAACTCAGGAACTATGCAAAGTTGTCACCCAGGTTTTGTGGGCACTTCAAGATATTAGCTCGAATTGGACCTGTAGCTTACCAACTTGCACGTCCATCTAATTTAAGAATTCATAATGTATTTCATGTTTCATTGTTGAAAACATATGTCCATGACCCTACTCATATGATTGATTGGAACTTGGTGTAAGTGGAACCATAGGCTAGTTCTAGGCAAAACCCCTGCACATTCTGGAACGAAGAGAAATAACACTTCGAAACATAGTTGTTGCTCAGGTAAAAGTGGAATGGAAGCACTTTAGTCCTGAGGAGGCCACTTGGGATTTGGAGGGAGATTTGTGGAAATCTCACTAAATCATGTTCCAAGAAAGGAAAGAACACTGAGGAGAGTGTTTTATTGAAGGGGGAAAGGATGTGACATCCCCAAAAATAAACTATTTTTGAAATTCAAAATTTGTTTGAAAATTATTCCGTTTTTAGTAAATTCGAATTTGAAATTTTTTTGCCATTTATGGCAATTCAAAATTTCGAATTTAACAAATTGTAATTAATTATTATGACTGTTGGAAAGAGACCAGATTTGACCTAACACTTTATTTTATTATGACATTTGTATGTAAACATAATATTGTTTTAATTATTGCAGGAGGACAAATGAAACAACCATGTTAAATTTAGCTGACCATGACTCCATGAGTGGGGAACATGTTGGAACTACCTCCGGGATGATTGTTACAAGTGGAAAATCAAATATTTGGCCATTGGAAGCCCCTGAAAATCAGGGATCTAAGAAGCTAGAAAAATTCCCAAGGGAGGGAAGAAAGACCTAGGAAAAAATATTTTTGGATAAGTAGCATATGTGAGGAGGAAGGACACTGCCTAGTATGCGGGAAAGAAAACTTTTGTGTACTTGTTGTTATGAACACTAAATATTGAGTGTGAGGCAAAGAGAGTACTAAACAGATAGAGGAACATTGCGGGAGGGGAGATTTCAAGTTCTCCCTCATGGATTCATGGTCGAGCTAGGGGGTGAATTGGGCAAGTGATTTGGCTACCCTATTCTAAGGTTGGGACGAACATGGTTATTCCCTTTGTTTTCCAGCAACCAGTTCAAATATATACTCTCTAATTTCCTTACCGAATTTGTGCCATTGAAATGATTGTATGTGTTGTTGTTCTGATGGATTTTCTTGTAGTCATGGATATTAGATAGAATTAAAGAATTGTTTTAGGTTACTTGTGGACATATTCCTGTTGGTTAAAACTACATCTATAGTATCCCAACAAGCTTTCTGTTATCAGAATAATACTATTTTTATTATTATAATGAAGGAATGATAAAACTCTTGATTAATCCATTTGTGGTAGGGACAAAATATAAATAGTGAACTGTGTAGTAAAAACCACTGTGTATTATGTAAATCGCAGTAAGGGAAGAGTTAGTTTGTATGAAAAAATCAAGCGTAAACAGAATGAGAACTCTGGAAGTATAGAATTAGTCTAAGATTATATGTAGACAATATATTCAAGAACTGTATTGTCTCCAACCTGTACATACCAACACCTCGAATCAGAACGAAACCCTACTCGTATGGAAATTCACGATAGATCATGTGGCTATATGGAAGATAGCTTTATATGAAGACAATGTAATCAAGAGCCTTTTTCTCATTTGAAGGAAGGTTATTAGATAAGCATACTTAAATCTAGTTTTGAGTCTGTCAGATTTTAAATCCATACTCACAATAAAACTGTCTACTTGTAATTATACAACCAGAACTAGTTAAATATTTTGGAGTCATTAAAATCCCTACTAAGGTATGCGATTACATACATAGATACATTTAGATCTAAACTGTATTTAACTGTGAAATACTAAACAAAATTCTGGAAACCTTTAAATGTAAAGTGCAAACCCAACGTCAGTGGAACTACCCAATCATACGAAGAAAATACATATTCATATATAGACGTGTTCCTATTTTGTTTAAAGTAATAATTTTTTTCCATTGGACAAGTAAGTGCATCTATATGATGGAAATACTGAATACAGAATCTAAAAACCTCTCAACTATTTTTATTACAATCCAATTGGTGTCTACCTACAGTATAAATGAAATTTAAAATTTGTAGTAATTCGCATACGGGCATATCCTTACAACCCGTAAGAGAAGGAGTACAGTAAGCATATATTAAGTAAAACGGGACCTCCAGTCTTGTCCTTGCTAAATCAAAATCGACAATGAGGAAGATATAAATTCTGATATTGGATATACAAGTTAGGACAACAACCCCGATAACCAATTCTTTTTGTGTACAGGAGAAAAAAAGAATGGAGAATAAAAATTTATCCAACAATCCTTCCTTTATTTAATTATTTAAGGAGAGGGTCTGTAAAGTAATCTCCAAAGGAGTTATTACATATGGAAAACCACCCAGGAAAACACAAAATACTAGGAAACCTTCATTTTCACTTTCCGGCCATTACATGAAATCAGACGTAACTCCCAACCTAATTTAAATATGAACTAAAGTCGGATCCTTCAAAGTGTTGGAAACCCGAAGAGTTTAGAAGGTAACTCAATTACCTTGTTCATCTTGTTGAAAGCCAACACCCATACTTGTACATGGTCGAAACCCTGCAAGGAGGTTACAGATTTACTTTAGTACTCACTACAAATATAAGTCTAATGATAAATTTCAATAGAACGAAGGTAATCAAAAGAGTTTAGCCTAGAAGAATACTTAACTCAGGCCATAGGGCAGGCCAACCCTTTTCTCTGCATGTATATCTGGATGTCTCCCATGAAACTGGAAGAGTGGAAGGAGACAAGGTCCACCTGATGGGTACCCTCATAGCCAAAGGTGTCGATCATTAGCGAACAATGCCATTAACAAGAACTAATATATATATATATATACACTGGAAATGAAAAAATTAACCGTACTAATAGTTAACATATAATTGAATATAAAATGCGACACAAGAAGGTCAAGGAGTACGATATAGAATAAACGTTGGAGTATAACTTTTACTGAACCAGGTTATTGATAATGTAAGAGGCATTCCTAGACGATGATAATAATAGAAGAAAAACATAAATAACACAAGGATTTCAATAAAACTTAACAATAGGCCTTGACCTACTTCTATAGAGAGACCATAGATGATATCGGGGTTATACACTACAAACCATAGGAGTCATTTTGTTAGCATGCTATGGTCTCTAGAATCGGGGTAAGGGAACAGGGCTAGAAGACGGAATTTAAGCCCATAGAAAGACTCTACTCGCCCATAAAACAAGATTTAACTCATGACAGTTATACATAACAACTTTAATGGGGGACTCAAAGTAAAATTTAAATGGGAAATATGGGTACGAGGGTTCTTTCACTATAACAGAGAGACGAGTCACCTTAACAACCAGAAGTATAGAAAACGAGTGCTTAACAGGAAGGGTAGATGGCGATAACGACCTCCGGTTCTCGTTAACCCTTTTGTGACAGTCAGCATCTGAGAGACATTACACAGAGCTCATCGAGGGGATTCCACAATGAAAGAGTAAACAAATTAAACCCTTGAAAAACCCTAACTACACACTGTAAATGATAATCGTACGATGGATAGTTGGACCATGTGACAAGATTAGAGTTGGCACGTCTCGGTTGGATGAAGCTAGGTGAGGACATTGTAATTCGTATAATATAGGACTGTCATTTAATAGAAAAACAGAGTCTTAATTTCATTTGACAGAAGACCATCTCTTCCACATCTTGAAATTTACGAAGTCAGTTCAGTCCCTTTCACAATATGGTGAGTTGGAATATGCCAAACCAATTGTTCACTATAGTTAAACCATTGTTCATTGGACTTCATCGATTTAATATTTAGTTAAGATCAATTCAAGCGAGGGTAAGGGACATAGTCTCGACTCTGTTCCCTTATATCTGTTGTATGAACTTTCCTATAATGTCAATTAAATAGTCTTGCGTGCTAACATGGGAACCCTAGACTAAGGGATACTTATAAATGGGTGTGGTTTGAGTATGAAGGGAAGGATAGAAAATATGCTCCTTAAATTAAGTTAGACTAGTGTGGTAGTGTCGTCGTCTGGCATGCAAATTACCTCACATAGATTTAGGACAGGAAATAAGGAAATAAGAGGTCTTCATATGATCTACAAATTTATTCAATGAAAAATCGGAGATTAATGTCCCTTAGATTTTTTTTTTTTATGACAATTTTCAGGTTCATTACAAGTTATGTCGATGCACGTCGTATCGATTGTAGTTATGAAATTGGCGATCATATATTCTTGCGGGTGAAACCGCATAAGAGTTCGATCAAGTTTGGAAGGGGTTCTAACCTGTGAGATTGTGGAAAAGAGAGGGCATGTGGCATATTGACTAGTCTTGTGACGTAGCACCCCCTACCTTAGTAGGTTTTCCACGACCTCTTGGTCTTAGGATCGTTCTTTGTCTCCACGAGAGTCTGGTTGACTCTTCAATTTCTTCATAGGAAATCACTCACATCCGCAAGTGTGTATCCACAGGTCCTTCTTTAGAGTTGCACCCATGTGAAGAAACACTAAGTGCCAACTCACTCCCACGAGATCTCTGATATGACCATAACCTTTACCCAAGCTTTCATGACTTCACGATTTTAGATTTGAACCCCCTTGACTCAAAAATCCCGAAAACCTGAAAAGGCCAATGGGAATTTGATTCCTTTCTTGACTTTTCTCTTATGTGACCTCTAACTATGAGCCGGGGTCAAATCCCTTCGGCACCGTGGATTTCGTGTATCGACGTTTCTCTATGCAACAACGCCTTTCACTAATTTTCGAAACCATGACAACCCCTTGCCACAGATCAACGGCTTCGAGTTCTCCTATGATCTGACAGTCCTAGTTCTATCGGGACTTCACAAATCGGGAGTTCGCGACTCTCGACTTTGAGTCAAAATCGTCTCTAATGCCTGAACTCTGAAATGATGGAATTTAAGGATGAAATCAAATTCTCTTGTTGATCTCATTCCAATGAGCATTATCCCTCCTGAGCTTCTTCATACTAAAAAAACTCAGCCTTAATCTTCTCGTTGGTCTGTG
Organism: Picea sitchensis; assembly: GCA_010110895.2. Classification (NCBI taxonomy): domain Eukaryota; kingdom Viridiplantae; phylum Streptophyta; class Pinopsida; order Pinales; family Pinaceae; genus Picea; species Picea sitchensis. The sequence continues at coordinate 65,075 of SNQJ01S0017284.1, forward strand.
AGATCCAACGACCCACACTAAATCGACACTTCTTCTTGAAGCGATTCCACCGTCCGATTTAACGTTTCAAGGACTTCTGGCCAAATGAATTGGCATCCTCCCTCCTAAACTTGACTTCTGGCTCTTTGACCTATGTTTCCCTTAGGACACTTCAAATATTATATCCCTTCTGAGATTTTTCTTGCAAACTCAAGGCCTCCAAAGGTTCCCTGCACACACTCCTTGCGGAAATTTTAAATAACCTCTGGTTATTTGGATCTTCGACTACGTACACTCTTTGCAACAACGGTCTTTCAATCTTCCTCTTGGATTGGTAAAATCCAAGACCTCACCCAGCCTACACACACCTTCCACGGCTCTGAGTTAACCTTGCACTTCAGTTGATATGAGAACAACAGTATCTCTCCTGTGTTTTCTGAGATAAAACTCAAAACTTCGTCAACGCACACCTTGTGGACGTTCACTGCACTCCTTGCAGGAATTCTCAGGAAGAGAAACAATTTAAAATCATTCTTCCTCTCTCACAGACTTCATACATTTAACATGAAATCATACATATAACACAACATTGAAATGAATGCATAATCAGAGAAACAAAACAACTGTAAACATACCATTGAACAAATGTAAACTGCAAGCATAATAACACCATGAAAATTTAGTCAAATCTTCATATATTAACTCAAGTGTTCCTGTACATGGGTTCTTTTCTACAACTCTCTGCTACAGCTCAACATATTCTAAATCATACAATTGGGAATGATACAATGATACAAGCGAGGGTGTATTTTACGAGTATTCAAAATATGTTTTCCTTTGAGTCTTCTCATTGACCCTCTGAATAATGATCCTTTCCATCTGTGGGTTTTCAGCTAGAGGCATTTGTTTCACCCATTGGACTTCCTTATCATCCCCTAATTTCTCTGTTCCATCTTCTCTGTAATGATATAGATATTATGTGTTGAATATGGCCAATATTCCTACCCCATCCAGTAATTCAATCTCATAAGCGTTTACTTCAAACTTTCTTATGATTTTACATGGCCCAATTTTTATCATCTTCAGCTTATTGTATGTTCCCCTTGGGAACCTTTCTTTTCTAAGAAGAGCCAGAACCAAATCACCTACTTCAAATTGAATTTCTTTCCGGTGATGATCTTCTCTACGCTTGTATTCCTGGCTAGAATTTTGCAATCGCTTTCTGATTTCACTATGGAGCTCTTGCATCTCCACTTCAAAATCCTCTGCGCTAGCACTCCTAAATTTGTTCCTCTCTAGGCCTTTCAACTCAGAGAATCCTCTTGATTGAATTCCATATATTATCGCAAATGGTCTTTGTCCTGTACTCCTATTTGGTGAATCGTTGTATGAAAATTCCGCTTGTGGAAGAATCTGATCCTATTGACTGTGATGCTCAACTACCAAAATCCTCAACAAATCTCCCAAGATTCTATTCACTACCTCAGTTTCCATCTTTCTAAGGGTGATATGTTTATATAAAATATAATTTAGTCCCCAGATTCTTCTATAAGGTCCTCTAGAAATGACCTACAAATTTGGTATCCTTGTCCGATAGAATACTCTTGGGTAAGACGTGAAGTCTAACAACTTCTTTGAAAAACCAATTTGCAATGTGAGTTGCATCACTGTTTTATGACATGGAATGAAATGTACCATTTTAGAAAATATATCGACTACCATGAATATTGAGAGACATCCTCTTTGCCTCCTCGACAGTCCTAACAAAAAATCCATACTTACCGCATCCCATGGCCTCTCTGGTACTGGAAATGGTTGATATAACCTTGTATTCTGTCTTTTCCCTTTTGCGTGTTGATAAATTATGCACTTGTTCATGAATTTATTGACATCTGTCCTCATCCCTGGCCATTAGTATGACCCATTCAATTGCACAAATGTCTTATCATGGCTGAAATGTCCAACCAATCCTCCATTATGTTTTTCCTTCAGAAGATTATCTATGATATTACTCTTCAGAATACACAACTGATTACCCCTGAACAATATTCCATTATGAATCATATATTCATTCCATTGGCTTCTACCTATGAGAATTGGATTCTCACATGCTTCATAAGCCTCTTTTAAATCTGCATCATCCTTGTACATTTCCTTGAAGTTATCAAAACCTAAGGTCTTTAGTTTGAACTCTTGCAGAATCAAACTTTTCCTGCTCAAATCATCAGCAACTTTGTTAACAGTTCCAAAAATATACTTTATAACAAAAGTAAAATTTTGCATGTAATCAACACATTTTGCATGCTTCTGGTTCAATTTTAAGTCTTGAGTTATGAGTTGTAAAGCATGGTTATCGCTATACAAGACAAAATCTTTCGAAACCAAGTAATGCCTCCATTTTTTCAATGCCTGTATGACTGCATAAAAATCCTTATCATACGTTGAATATTTTAGCTTAGCCTCATTCATTTTCTCATTGAAGTATGCAATCGGTTGGTTGTCTTGGCTTAAGACCACTCCAATCGCAAATCCACTTGCATCACACCTGACTTGAAATGTCTTGTTGAAATCTGGTAGAACCAGAACTGGTTGTCCAATTATCTTTTCCTTCAACAACTTGAAAATCTTCTCTGCTTCCTCTGTCCAATGAAAATATTTGTGTCTTTTCTTGACTGTGTCCATCATTGGTGCACATATTCCACTAAAATTCCTGATGAACCTATTGTAAAATCTAGCAAATCCATTGAATCTTCGAACTTCAAAGATACTCTTTGGTGATGGCCAATCCTTGATTTCTTTTACCTTCTCAGGATCCATTTTCAATTCATTCGAAGAGATTACAAAACCCAAATAAATGATTTTTGTCTTCATGAAGGACGACTTCTTCAAATTGATCAACAATTTCTCTTGTTGTAATCTCCTCATCACTGTAGCTAAATGCTTTATATGTTCTTCTTGAATCTTACTAAATATCAGTATATCATCAAGATATACGATTACAAACTTTCCTATGAAATATTTCAAGACTTCATTCATCAGCCTCATAAAAGTAATGGGTGCATTTGTCAAACTAAACGGTGTGACAAGCCATTCATACAACCCTTCATTTGTCTTGAAGGTTGTCTTCCATTCATCACCTTCCCTCATTCTAATTTGATGATATCCGCTCTTCAAATCAATCTTTGAAAAGAGATTTTCTCCATTCAAGTAATCCATCAAGTCATCCATCCTTGGTAAAGGAAATCTATACCTGATGGTGATTTTTTTTATAGCTCTCGAGTCTATACACATTATCCATCCACCATATTTCTTTGGACTTAACATTGTAGGTACAATGCATGAACTCAAACTTTCTCTAACCAATCCTTTGTCCATCAAATCCTGGACTTGTATTTTGACTTCTTCATTCTCCTGTGGTGTCAATATGTATGTTTCTTTGTTTGGTAAACTCACTCCAGGTATAAGATCAATATGATGGCTTATTCTCTTGATGGGCGGCAACGAACAAGGTAATTCGTCCACCACTATATCAAAAAACTCCTCTAGCAATTCTTGTATATCTTCTGGTAGATCACCTATCTTGGTACTGGTCAGAATGACTCTAGGCTTTCTTACCATAACAACCTGGATGTCTTCTTCTTTCTTGAATTCATTAAGAAGTTCCTTCCCACTCATGAGAAGTATAGTATTGTTGGCTTCTCATTTCACCTCCTTGTCCTTAATTGGCAGCAACATATGCCTTTTACCATTCTTTTCTAAGGTGTATGTGTTATTTCTCCCATCATGAACAACACTCCTATCATATTTCCACGGTCTCCCCAACAAAATACGACAAACATACATGGGAATAACATCACACATGATCTCATCATTGTAACCTCCTATCTTGAATTCAACTAAACATTTCTTAGTGACAGTTACCTGATGTCCCTTTTGCAACCAAGAGACTTTGTATGGGCTTGGATGTGCAACAGTCTCCAATTCCATATTTTCCACCATTTCTGTGGATACTAGATTGTTTATGCTTCCACCGTCAACTATTACCTTGCATACCCTATCCTTGGTCTTGTAAACAATTCTGAACAAACTGTTTCTTTGGACTGGATTCTCTATCTCTTTCTCTAGCTTCAAGAGAAATTTCCTCATCATTAGTGACCTTCCGCATTCTGCATCTTCTGCTTCAACATTTCTCTTTTGTGCTTCTAAAATGTGAGCTTCTCCTCCATCCCTTTTTCAATCGGGACATTCAAATGATTTATGTTTGATATTTCCACAGAAAAAACATTTTATCTTGCCTTCTCTTCCTCTTCCTCTTCCTCTTGCTCGCAGAAAAGTATTTCTATTGGCATAATTTCCTCCCTATGAACATCCTCCTCTTTCAAGGTGAGTATGAGGTTTCTTTTCTCCCTCCTTCGGCTTCTGAATTTTGTCCTGGGTAATTTCTTTACGTCTGCTTTGAATTCAACCTTTTCTTCTTTGACCTTGCTTTTGGGTCAATTTTTCTTCAGCCTTCAGAGCCTTTTGATAAGAATCTTCTACATTCCTTATCGTCATCATTCTCATCTCATATTGAATGTCATATCTCAAGCCATTTATGTATTTGGCAACCTTTTCATCATCACTTTCTCGATGAAATTCTCTAATGTTGAGCCTGTAAAACTCTTCAGTGTACTCCTTCACTGTCATCACCTTCTGTCTCAAGTTCTGCATTCTTTGAAACAAATTGATTTGGTAGTCTATGGGTATAAACTTGGATTTATTTTTTGCAACCATACTATCCCATATTTTGATTCTTTGTTTGCCTTTGCAATGTCTGTCAGCCTACAGTTCATCCCACCAGAGTGTTGCATGTCCTTTAAGTCTCGTGATGGCATGTTTAACTTTCTTATCTTCCTTGAAATCCTCATAGTCAAAGTATTTGTCCATATCCCTAAACCAATCTAGCATCTCTTCAATGTCTAAGTTTCCTTCATACATCAAAATGTCTATCTTTGGTATGGCTTCAATTCTTGCAACAACCTTGAATAGATGTTCTTTTGCAACATCTTCGGCTGCGACTTCTTCTTCATCTCCAGCTTCATTTTCACTTTTGTCTTCACTGACATCTCCAGCGTTAGTTGTTCATCTTTGTGTTGTTTTCATAGCATCTAGTCGAGCACGAAGTTCTCTTGTCTCCCTTCCACAGTTGGATCGGGCATTGGTTTTTCTCTCCTTCTTGGCGGCATTGTTTCAATCTATACCCTGCAAAAAACAAAAAGAAAATTCTAGACTAGGCTCTGATAACACTCTTGACCCAACACCCCCTACCTTAGCAGATTCTGCATGAACTCCCAGTCTTAGGATCATTATTTATCTCCTTGAGAGTCTGGTTGACTCTTCGATTTCTCCACAGGAAATCACTCACACCCACAGGTGCGTATCCACGGGTCCTTCTTTGGAGCTGTGCCCATGCGAAGAAACACCAAGTGCCAACTCACTCCCATGTGATCTCTAATATGACCACAACGTTTACCCAAGCAGGCATTTCAGATTTCGCGACTTCGTGATTCCATATGTGAGCCCCCTTGACTCAACAATCCCCGAAACTTGAAAAGTCCAATGGGAATTTGATTCCTTTCTTGAATTTTCTCTGATGTGACCTCTGACTATGAGCCGGGGTCAAATCCCTTCGGCACCTGGGATTTCACGTATCGATGTTTCTCTATGAAACAACTCCTTTTGATGAATTTTGAAACCATGAAAACCCCTTGCCATAGATCAACAAATTTGAGTTTTCCTGTCATCTAACGCTCCTATTTCTATCAAGAGTTCATGAATCAGGAGTTCGCGACTCTCGACTCCAAGTCAAAATCTTCTCTAATGCCCAAACTCTGAAATGACGGAATTCAAGGACAAAATAAACATCTCTTTTTGATATCATTCCAACGACCCCTATCCCTCCTGAGCTTCTGCATACTGAAAATACTTATCTTTAATCTTCTCGCTGGTCTATGAGATCTAACAACCCATAGTAAATCAACACTTCTTCTTGAAGTGATTCCACCATCCGATTTAACATCTCAAGGACTTATGGCCAAATGACTTGGCGTCCTCCCTCCTGAACTTGACTTCTACCTCTTTGACCTTCATATCCCTTTGGACACTTCAAAGGTTCCATCCCTTCTGATCTTTCTCTTTCAAACTCAAGGCCTTGAAAAGGGTCCCTGCACTCACTCCTTGCGGCGAATTTCAAATAACCTCTAGTTATTTGGATCTTCGACTCTATACACTCTTTGCAACAATAGTATTTTAGTCTTCCTCTTGGATTGGTAAAATCCAAGACCTCACCCAGCCTGCGGACACCTTGCACAGCTCTGAGTTAACCTTTCACTTTGGTTGATATGAGAACAATGGTATCTCTCCTGAGTTTTCTGAGATAAAACTTAGAACTTCGTCAATGCACACCTTGCGGACGTTCACTACACTCGTTGTAGGAATTCTCAAGAAGATAAACAATTGAAACTCATTCTTCCTCTCTCACAAACTTCATACATTTAACATGGAATCATACAGATAACATAACATTGAAATGAATGCATAATCAAAGAAACAAAACAACTGTAAACATACCATTCAACAGATGTAAACATCAAGCATAATAACACCATGAAAATTAATTCAAAGCTTCATATATTAACTCAAGTGTTTCTGTACATTCGTTCTTCTCTACAATTCTCTTCTACAACTCAATAGCTTTTGAATCATAGAATTGGGAATGATATAATGATACAAGCGAGGGTATCTTTTACGAGTTTTCCCTCCTACACTACAAGCTATCTAATAAGAATTAAAAACTACCTACTTTACATTCAATACAAATAAATGCCTCCATATTTGACATATGTGAGCAACGCTCAAGATCTGTTTACAACCTCCAAAACATAAATGAGAATATGTCTCCCAGCTATTGCATTAATGTATCTTCATTTAATTTTAAAACATTTTCAAAATGTGCGCTGGTGCATTTCCAACTATCTTTTCCTTCACGCTTTCTTTGCTGGCTTCTTACGATGCTCCTGCATCATCTTGCCTAATCCTTGAGGCATATGCATGATGCTTTTCATGTATCTATTTTGAGATGTTATATTAGTGATCCTATACATGTTGTTTGTTAATGTTTAATCCATTGTTATAGTTCTTTTCATTTCAATAGATAACAATAGCATAATACAAGATCACTGAGAAATACACAATCACAAGAGACACAACATTTATCTTGGGAAACCCTCTAGGGGAAGAAAACCCATCAAAATTGCCTTATTATAGATAGCCAATACAATGCCAAGAGATAATTCAAACTAATACAAAAGATCTTCTCCCAAAGATGTGCCACTCTCTCTCCTTCTTCTCTAACTTCAGTTCTGAAACTTGTCTCTCAATGAGAAAGTGAGTTGTATGTCTAAGTGAGGTGCTAGCCTCCTTATTTATACAAGACTGGCACTTGTGAAGTGTCTCTTCACTGGCAAGGTTGAATTCTCCAACTGGGTGGTTATAACCACCTTTATTATATTTCGGGGCCTCTTGATATATTCTGGGGCCAACTTCTTGTTTTTCCTTTTACAATTACATTATGACCAATCTGCAAAAGGGGATTTAGTCCTTTTACACTATCCGACATGATCAATCCACAATGGGGATTGATCTAATGAATAATATATCAAATAATAATAAGAATACACTTTGCAGTTACATTATTTTAACACTCCCCCTTAACAAGAAGGGTATTCTTCAATAGCATCAGGTGAGAGAGAGAGGAAAACATCAACAACAACATCAAGTGGGTGAGAGGACAACATCATCAATATCATCTTATAATACTGACTGACGTATCTATAAATTGTTGGAAGTTTTCTTCATCGGCAACATCGTCATTCTCAAAGGAATACAATCATCATCTGCATCAATATGTATTAGTATAAAAATGATACATCATCATCATCATCACAGCACGAGGTTGGCTCATCATAATAATACTAAACTAGCTTTACGTCATGGCTATCAAGACGAAAGAACAATTATAGTCTCATCTCATATTCTTGATTTACATCACAACTGTCAAGATGGAAGCAAGATGCTCGTCCTTCTTTATGTCACAACCATCAAGTCGGAAGAAGGATACTAGACTCTCTTTACGTCATAGATATCCATCCAAAAGCTCAATTCTAGTCTCATCACATCATCTTTCTTTACATCACAACCATCAAGTCAGAAGCAAGGTACTCATCCTGTTGTACGTCACAACCATCAGGTCAGAAGCAGGATACTAGACAGGCTTTACATCACAACTATCTAGTTGGAAGATCAGTGCTAGTGTCATCATATCATCTTGATTTACGTCACAACCATCACGTCAGAAGCAAGGTACTCGTCCTGTTTTACGTCACAACCATCAAGTCGGATGCAGGATACTAGAATGGCTTTACATCATGGCTATCCAGCCAGAAGGACAGTACTAGTCACATCACATCATCTTGCTTTACGCCACAACCATCAGGTCAAAACAAAGATATGTATCATCACAGAAAATACTCCCCCTTTCGAGGAAGGTCCTTTTGGACTATACCAATCTTATCTTGAAAGTGCTCAAACTTTATATGAGATAGAGGCTTGGTCAACACATCAACAACCTGTTCATTAGTGCTAATGTACTCAAGCTTTAAGGCTCCTCTCAAACCATGTCACAGATGTAATGATATCAAATCTCTATGTGCTTCAACCTGTCATGGAATACATGATTCTTTGTCATATTTATGCAGCTCTAGTTGTCACATAGGATCATGGTTTCTTTCATCTCTAAGTCAAATAGGTCAGTTAGCAACTTTCGAATCCATATAGCTTCGCAGTTGGCATAACATGCAACAATGTATTCTTCTTCCACTGTGCTGAGAGCAATGCTAGATTGCTTCCTACTCTGGCCCAAGATCATGGCTAATCCCAAACTGAAACAACATATTGAAGTGATTTTCCTGTTAGAAACACTTCCTACCCAATCTACATCAGTATATCCACTCAATGTGAAATCATGATCTCCATCATAGCTGAGACCACAATATATTGTACCCTTAAGGTACCTCATCACATGTTTTGCAGCCACTAGGTGAACATGTCTGGGTTCTACCAAAAATTGACTCAAG
>SNQJ01S0017285.1:0-17176 GCA_010110895.2 Picea sitchensis
AGCACCCACTAGAAGGAAGCACCAACTCCCTGGTTTCTCTAGCACCAACTAGAAGGAAGCACCAAATCCCTGTGTTCAAGCACCCACTTGAACCTTTGAGGACACCAGTCCTCCCTAGCACCTCCCAACCACCCTGAATTATAATTTCTTTGTTACTAAAACTTATTACATTGACATAAGGTTATTAAATGTCTTACCAGCCTTGTCGTTGTTCTGTTACACTGCTCTGCCTTGTCTGCATCAGTGTCTTCTGCACACCCCTTGCACTTTCTGTTTTTCTGCCTTTTATGCTCTATACACCATATCCCTTCAATGCACCATTCCTCAGTTGTGCATTTCTGCTCCTGCCCTCTGCCTCCTTGCACACCCCTTAGTTCTCCTCCACCACAACTCCACCTATCTCTTATTTTTCACATTCTACTCGTCTCTGTGCTCTTTGTGCATGCAATATTCGCCATGCCTCTGCATGCTCACTCCATGCCTAATTCTTCCACATCTCGAGTTTTATGCCTCATCATTATTACGACTCTTTAGCTTCTTCGATAGTTTTTCCCACACGTTCAGCATCACTGGGTGTTCTATCTAGATTTTACAGCTTCTCTGGCAGTTGAGGCTCTTCGTCTTCTCTATCTTTAACGATCTTATCCTTTCTATTTTTAGCTACAGACTTCAATGATTATCCACCTGTCAATCCCTCTAAGAGTTGTCTTCCTTCACTGGACAAAGTTTGGAGACTCTTCATCTCCTCCGACAATCACACAGAGGTCTCTTCGAATTCTCTGGCAGACACCATCAATGGTTTCTGGTAGTTTCACTGTGTCGTGCATCAGTAGTCCTCCGATCGTGCTCATGTTCACCTCCATCATTGGATTAACTCTGATGGGTTCTTGCATTATTTACTTGTTTTGCACTTTCGAAATTTAGAGATTCTGCGATGAGACATCTTGAGTCTCCATGTCACGAGTTTCGAAGCTCCGAAACAGAGCTTTTCTATGCTGGCTCCTTCCTTTATATGACCATGGCTATGACCAAGCGCTTATGTATAAAGTGCTTTTCGAGAATTCACATTTCGTGAATCTGGAGATGAGGCATCTCAACTCACCAAGTCACGAACCCCGAAACCCTGAAATGGAGCTTATCTGAACTGACTCCTTCCCTTCTCGTAACCACCGATGGTGACCATAGGCTATTCCAAAAGGCGTATTATATTTCGTGAGTTTATAAACTTCATTGAGTCTAATCGACGGTTGAAATCTCCATAGATCCGATGGTCCAGATCTTATCGCGATCTCGCATCTCATGAGTTTACACACCATGCTCCGTTGACTCCAAGTCAACGACTTGTCCTATGATTCGACGGTCCATATCTGATCTTGATTCAACGACTCAGATCATATCACGATTTCACATATCGCGATTCTAGAGATGAGGCATCTCGACTCTCCAAGTCACGATCCACAAAACTCCAAAATGAAGTTGGATCGACGGTCCAGATCACATCTTGATCTGACGGCTGCGATTAAATCGCGATTTCGCATATCACGATTCCTTCGATGGAGGTTCTTGTCACTCCAAGTTGCGATAGGAGAAACTTCAAAATGGAGCTTAGATCAATGGTTCACGATCTCGATGAGTCTACGGTCCAGATCTCATCGTGAATTCGCATCTCGCGATTCCTTCGATGGAGGTTCTGGTCACTCCAAGTTGTGATAGGAAAAACTCCGAAATGGAGCTTAGATCAACGGTCCATGTCTTTTGGTGTATTGACGGTCATGATATTTTCGTGATTTTGCAAGTCTTCATAGTGTCTGCATCGAGATTTTGAGATTTCACGAACTTGCTTCACCTTGCACTTTTAAAGATCGTGCAGATTCTCCTGGATCCTATGATGGTCGATCCTCGTGCTCGGATCTAACGCCCAAGATCTATCCTCCATATTTGTGTGCTCTTCTTGTCTACATTGAGATCTGACAGTCATCATGAATTCTAAATTGTTGATCCAACGATCACTGTTGCTGCTGATCATGCTGATCTTTGCCATCGCTATTCTTGCCAACAATACTCTGCACTATCTTTTCTGAGCTTATTCAAATCTCCTCTGCAACGTCTTCTCATAATGCCATCATTTGAATGCCCATCTATTACATACTTTCTGTACTCATGCCATATTCATTGCTGTACTTGCCATCAATGACAAGCATTCGCTGTCTGTTAAATATTTTCCAACATAGGGAACCCGAGGAGGACGACCCTACCCTCTCTGTAGTTCTAAATTCCTTTTTACCCTTTCTACGTGGAAGCGAAGCTTCGGTCCCTATACCTACTTTTCTTGGGAAAAAACCTATTGACCCGGGCGTAGAAAGTGGATAAGCCTGTACCTCTCGTGTCTTGGTCGGAGAAGGGGGAAAGGAATTTGCCTGGTCATTGGGGCTAGGAATTGAGCTCTCCCCTGTAAAAACCCTCAGTGCCAGAAAAAATACCAGTTCTGAATTAAAAGTTGATTTTGTTCCCATTTTTCCTACTGATGGTAAGGCCCTTAGAGCATTGAAGGCCTTGGAAAGAACAAAATGATGTTAGTTCTCTCACTAAACCTAAGAGGGACATGAGGCATCCTAAAACTTTCCTCGGTTCATAGTGTTTTGGAAAGAACACGTCCAAATATTGTTTTTTTTCAAGAGACCTTAGTTAATGCTGACAAGGCGAGATGTTTCTTTTAACTGTCGAGGCCGAAGTGGCTTGTTTGTGCGGTTAATTCAATTGGTACTTCCAGAGGGTTACTAGGTGCATGGGATCCTTCTTTTTTTAATCTGGTGTCCTACCTAACTTGTGGTGGTATTCTACTGACAGGATATTGTCTTGAATATAAAATATTTTATAATATTCTTAATACTTATGGGGCGTGCACCGAGCGAAAGTCCTTCTGGGAAAAAGTAGAGGCAACAGGCTTGCTGTCTTTGAAAAATCTTGTTTTAGCTAGATATCTAAATTTGACTTTGAGGGCTGGTGAAAGCTGGGGTCGTCGATCAAACCTTGGTTCAATGCACACTTTCTTTACAAATCTTTTCAGCAATAACAATCTTGTTGATACACATCCAGGGAAATTGGTTCCCATGTGGAGGAATGCCAAAGTGGGTGAAGCCTTCATAGCAAAGAGACTGGACTGATTTATTCTCTCCGAAGATTTAGTGTTATCTAGTGGTATTTTTAGATCTTGGGTTGATTTCCCCTTTATCTCTGATCATGTGCCTATCCTTCTTCAATTGGAGTTGCCGCCAATGTGTAAAGTAATTCCTTTCAAGTTCAATCCAGTTTGGCAGACAAACAAAGATTTTATTACATTAGTTCATAAACTGTGGAATGATCCCTTGTATATTAAGGAACCTTGTAAACAAAAGAGGATGGTTTGGAAGTTGAAAGACCTAAAAAAGAATACAAAAAGCTGGTTGAAGTCTTATAACAGCCTAAAGAATGCAAGGCTATCTAGTCTTGAACAAGAAATCTCCTATAGACTTCAATTTTTTTCGGAGGGGCTTTGTCTGAATCTAAGAGATCTCCCTTTAAAATATTTAGAAAGGGAGAGGAATACCATATTAAAGGACATTGAGGAACAATGGCGTCAGCGTAGCCATGCTATCTGGATTCAAAGTGGGGACCTAAATAAAAAATTCTTTCATAGTTATGCAAGCTATAGAAGAAATCACAAGTTCATTTGGGAATTACAGGATGAGGAGGGTACTGTTCACAGAGGCCAGGAAAATCTTAAATTAGCAGATGCTTATTATTTCAAAATTTTTATAACAAGAAAGTGGATATTAGTCAACATGACCAAGTTAAAGTGGCTACCCTTTTCCCGAATATGATTTCAGATTCAGATTTAGAGATTCTATATAAACCAGTGGATAAAGAAGAACTGAAGAAAATTATTTCTAGTCTAAAAGTAGACAAGAATCTAGGCCCATATGGATGGACTATGGAATTCTTTAAACATTTCTTCGACTTGGTGGGAGATGACCTCCTAGATATGATTGAAGAGTCTAGAATTTTGGGTTTTATTACTGGAGCTTTAAATTCTACCTTTCTCACTTTAATCCCAAAAGTGAACAAGCCTCGTCTTTTTGGTGATTTTCGGCCGATCTCATTGTGTAATCTTAGTTATAAGATTATTTCAAAGCTTATAACGAATCTGTTCAAACCTTTTCTTTCCAGATCTCTTTCGAAAGAACAACTGGGATTTCTGTAAGGAAGACAAATTCAATATGCGATTGGTACAGTTCACGAATGTATCCATAGTAAAAACCAGAAAAATTCCAAGTCTTTGTTCTTAAAGCTGGATCTTCAAAAAGCTTATGATTGTGTTAATTGGGATCTCTTGCACATTCTCCTCTTGCAAATTGGACTAGATTGTAAAATGACGAACTGGATAATGAGCTGTGTGGTATCTTCTTCTTATTCTGTCTTGATTAATGGTGAAGCTACAAATTTCTTGAAAAGTACTCGGGGTTTGCAGAGAGGATGCCCCCTTTCGCTGCTTTTGTTTATCTTGGTGATGGAAAGTCTGAGCTTATTACTCAAAGATAGCCAAAGAGAAGGTAAATTGTCAGGTATTCAAGTTTCAAATTCCATTAAAATCCCTCACATTATCTTTATGGATGATGTTATTATATTGACAGAGGCTACAATTCACGAGTGGTGGGAAATAGATAAAGTTCTCAAACTTTTTAATTTGACTTCAGGTATTTTGATTAATGTAACAAAATCAACGTTCCACCAATCGGGGTTAATTGAATAGGAACTGTTACTTTTCAAAGCACTCTTTCCTTGTGATTTTCTTGAGTTAGAGCAGGGCTTTAAATATATTGGTTTCTATTTGAAAGCTGGAGCTTCGCGCTTGGAGGATTGGTACTGGTTTATTAAAAAAGTGGAAAAGAAGATAAACAAGTGGTGCTATAGGTGGCTTTTCTTAGGTGGGCGCCTCACACTTTTGAAAGATGTGCTCTCTAGCCAACCCATTTATTGGATTTCACTAGCAGTTGTTCTGGGATCAGTCCTGAAAATCCTTAGAATTCATATGTTTAACTTCCTATGGAAAATGAATGGTGTTTCCCATGCGATGCATCTATGCAATTGGGAGAGATTATCTCTCCCTTTTTCCTTTGGGGGGGTGGGGAATTCGTAACATTTTTTATTTCAGTAAGTCCCTAGCAACTAGTACTTGTTGGCGAGTTCTTATGGGGGAAGGCATCTGGCATAGAGTTATCTTGGATAAATACCTTTATCAGACATCTGTCACTAATTGGTTCAGAAGTAAGTCTTTTAAAAAGAATGGTTTGTCTCGAATCTGGTTAGGAATTTCAAAAGTTTTATTTTTGATTCTGCATGGATTAAGCTGGATTCCTAGAGATGTGAATTCTATACTTTTGGGAAAAGATAGAATCCTAGGCTTGGGGGACCGCTCTTTCCTTTTGAGCAACTTGATAATGGTGTTAAAAGACCAAAATATTATCACTCTTGCACAAGTATATAATATTTTAGACGATCATACTTTACTTTCCTCTTGGCTCAGCAGTAACGATTTGCATTTAACGTGATACTTTGCATAATAATGGAATGAGTATAGAGGTGCATTATCAGCATTGAGTGCACTAATCCAAGAAAAGAAGGATACTCTCTTGTGGTTAGGAGGTGACAATTCTGGTATTCCCTTGGCTAAGAACCTATATTCTAGTATCATCTCAACGAAAGGAATTTTGAAAGTTGATTTCTGGAAACAAAAGTTATGGAAGTGGAAAATACAGCTAAAGGTAAAAGTCTTTGCTTGGTTGGCCCTGGAAGAAAAAATCTTAACCTGGGACATTCTTCAGAAAAGAGGCTGGACAAGCCCTGGATGTTGCTCACAGTGTAAAGCGGATAACGAATCTATAAAACACATTTTTATTACCTACCCTTTTGCTAATTCAGTCTGGAATGCTCTTTATCAAAAACTAAGTTTAAAAAGGAGCTGGACAAGGGTTACTCTTGTGGATTGCATGAAGAGATGGATAAAAGACAAATCGGTCCCTTCATATTACGTAGCACGTAGAGAGGAATAAAACTTTGTTTGAGGATACTAATCCGTCGGTGAAGAATGATTTATAAGATCATAGCACGTCCCCTTTGCAAGACCTCTAATCCAAGAGACAAGTTACCAAAGGATATTTTGATCTTTGTCGATTTGAATATGACGCTGGCCTGGTTTGATGGAGTAGCCAAGTCGGATGGGAGTATGTGTGGATCCGGGGGAATTATTAAAGTTCAAAAGGAGATTGTCTATAAATGGAAACTAAATTGTGGCAAAGGTACCAATACAAAAGCGGAGCTAATGGGGGCCTGGGCGTCTCTATGGATTGCTGAGTATTTAAAGCTTTATGATTTTCACTTATTAGGTGACTCAAAAGTGGTTATTGATTGGTTAAAAAAAGAAGGCAACTTACAGGTGGGCACATTGGAGGGTTGGAAATCTAGAATTTTAAAGCTGACTGAGAGATTCCACAAAATAGTTTTTCAGCACATATACAAAAATTTTAACATGGAAGCCAACTCTTTATCAAAGCAAGCATTAGAGGATACTGAAGGTAATCTACATCTTCAAAAGTGGTCAAATGGAGCGGCGGGTCCAGAAAGACTTTTCAGAATCCATTAAAATTGGTTGTGCTATCTTCTAGACATCATAGTCTCTTTTGAGTTTCCTATGTATAATTTTCTCCTGTTTTGTACATATTGGTATGATCAAGTCTAGTTCTACCCACTTGAAGTAGTTTTATGTTTTCTCTTTCTATGGAGTTTCTGAATACTCTTTTGAGAAGGACTGGAAGTTTTTTTTTGTATGGGAACATATGAACAATGTTTGTCTATTTCTTTTGATAATACGAGGATACACTTTTTGGAGAAGTTTTGATTTTGTAAAAAATTTATATGATATTAATATAATTGAGCGATTTTTTTTCCCAGGAAAAAGATAAAAAGTAAAAAAATAATTGCATATTAATCGACAAATATAAATTAAATAATTTTTTTAAAAATGTAAAAATTAAATATTGTACTTCCAAATCTTTACATCTTAAAATATTAAACAATGGTTGTAAAATTTTAATAAAACTTAATAAATAAATATTTTTTTTAAATTTGTTTTATCCTTTTAAAAAATGCAAAAGTTAAATATTGTACTTCCAAATCTTTACAATTTTAAATAATGGTTGTAAAGTTTTAATAAAACTTAATAAATAAATATATTTTTTAAAATTTGTTTTATCTACAAAATTGTTGTCATTTTACATGAATGAAGACATTTTAGTAAAAAAAATAAGAAACATATATTTTTTTCATTCGTTATATATTATTCGAAACTTACATCATTGAAAGAGCCATTTGAAACTAAATTACTATATAATATTTATTTAAAATACAATTTTTTTAATAAAATTGGTAATGTATATTCAAAAATTTAGAAAATTATATTTATTTATTTATTTTAATCTAAAAGAAGGACTTTATACTTCTATGTATGGACAATAAAAGTACATTTGTACCAAAGAGGTCATGCTATAATAGAAACCAAATCCCTCTTCAATGAATATCTAAGAGAAGGCATGCAGGGGAGTCCTTACTGGGGGCTGCCATAATGGAAACCAAACCCCTCATTGTTACAAAAGAGAGATTATACGACATTATCAAGTTTGAAAAATTCCATACAAACCCCTTGAGCTGAGGCAAAAGCGGGGGCGGAATCATAATTATCCAAAAAGACTTAAGCATAAGGAAGACAAAACAAGTGTGCAGAGAAAAACCATAGAACATAGATAAAAACCCGACAAATGGATTTTTGGGCTCCTCTGGGTATTCCAGACGTTCCTTTCCCTTGTCGAACTTGCCATCCACAATTCTTGGCTCGTCCTCGTCCTCGATTTGAATTGGGTGGGCACGCAATCCTGGAGGGCTCAGGTGTTGGGCCTCCTGCCTGACTTGAAATTAGATTCTGAACTACGAGCGACAAAACATGTCGAATTTGTCATCTAGTATTTCAATCGCCTGGAGGGTTCTGTCATTATGTCTTTTGGCCTTTTTCATAGCCTGGGTGACCATAACTTTCACTATCCAGTACATTTTTGCTAGTTGAAAATACATGGTTTCCCTGGTGTGGGTGTATTTGGGGTCATCCACCTAGTACTGCACTTCATTTGCTATATCAGTGTCTGAGGTTGAGTGGCGCTGACGCCTCACTGCTTCCTCAATGCGCACAACATGTTGCCTTTCCTTCTCTATACTCAGGTGCTTGAAGCGCATCTCGGTCATCCATGCTGCTCGAGACAACCTTGATCGGGTTGTCAAGCCTTTTGAAGAGGAAGGTTGCGATTGTTTTCCTTTTTGCCCTTTGCCCTGCACCCTTTCTAGCCATGACTCTAATTATCCTAAATTCCACTTCCTTAGAGTTTGTATCCTTATTATTCCCATGGTTAGTTTGGACCCAAGCCCAACTGCCTATGCTAAGTTGAAAAAAGCGTCGCAGAGGAGTCTTTCCATTCTTTGTCCACCTTTGTCGCTTCCAATTCATAGACGCGATCTTCTTTCTATTCTTGGGGCGTCGAGTCTCAACCAATTTATTTACCAAACTGACAGGCCCGTAGAGGGAAACAATCCCAAGGTCACGATGTCCTTTCCTCCTTGTAATGGATCAATTCATTATGCATGTCACATGGATCACCCATGAGGAGGTTGTACTTGTTGTCCTTTCACCTTGCTTCCCATAACTACCATGCTTATGAATCTTATTCTCCATCTGAACCTTACACAAGCTCCCATTATTCTTCCTCACCTTCCTATGATGACAATACTCTACCTCAATCTGCAATAAAAGGCATCGTTCCATCCAGTATTCTAGATGTACTGGTCTAAGTGTTGCATGAGAATCCTCAACCCATCCAAACATCCTCTATAGTACTCATCAAATTACTACACAAAGTCAGTTTGGTCGATATGAAAGTCGACCCCTTCTAAGGAATGATCCCTCCCATCTTGTCGAGTGCCCACAATGTCATAATCAATTGTTGTTTCCCCTGTCTCATCATGGGACCTAGTGGCTTACTCTGATTCACTAGTTGGCTCCTTATCTCTCAGCCTCTCAACTGTTGTCCTAGTACCTTTTTCCGGCTCCCCACCCATTATCTTCTGCTCAACCCAACTCATCACGTGTCATCTCATGTTGATTTCATTTAATCTCATGGCTTCTTTCCAAGTAGTGTAGTCATTGGGGTCCCCCAACTTCCACCTTGACGTTCGATACCTCTACTGGACTCCTGCGTTGTCCAAGTAGTCTGCCACTAAGTTGGTGCTCCTTCTTACCTGGGCTGGGATCAACACTTGGAAATGTTGGATCATGCTAGCAACTTGCATCCAACCATGAGACAATCTCCAATTTGTGGATATTTTTTATGGGTTACATCCCTCTCTTGGTCATTTTAGAGCCATTATGATAAGAAGAGAGTCACCTTCCACCAGTAGACTCATTATTCCCTGGTGTTTGGCCATGTCCAAGCCTCTAATGTGCCCTTCCAGCTCTGCGCCATTATTGGAAATATAGCCTAGTTTGCTGACGAACATGGCCAATATTCTCCCTTCTGAATCTCTCAGAAGACCCCCCTGCTCCAAAATTCCTAGGGTTATCCTTGGATGCGTCGTCAAAATTTAACTTTATGGTTCCTTTTTCTCGTGGTTGCCAATCTTGGTTTGTATTTTTTTATTTTGCAAGGAGGAGCTTTGAGTGCTTGTTGGAAGGCCAATTCTAAGTTCCAACATCTGAAAATGTCTTCTTCCTCCACATGAAAAATTCGGTCTTCCACTAACCAAGTACTCAAATCTATAGATTCGTGCACATTCTCTTTAATTCTATTCGACTAGATTGAGAGATGATTTTGTTTAAAAATTATTTTGTTCCTTTCTTTCCACAGGCTCCACATCACTATCCCTGGAAATATCTCCCAAGTTTTGTTTAGGATGGGGTTTTTGAAAGGTTCTACTAACCACTTGATGATTAGTCTTTTTGGGACATATTTTTCGACCCTCTCTCTCGAGAACATCATTGCCCCATTTTCCTAGATCCTTCTCGCTTCTCCACAAGTACAAAAGAGGTGGGTGAGGGTTTCCCCCTCCGCTCTACATAGCATGCAAATGGAGGGGCCTTTGTACCCTTTCTTTCTTAGTTTATCCCATGTAAACACTTTCTTGGATAGGATCAACCACATAAAGGTTGAAATTTTGGGCCAAATCCCAGGTTGCCAGAAGCATTGTCAGTCCTTTCTCTTATCTGTTTCTAACAAATTTGTTGCTTGTAAGTAGGCATCTCTAACTTTGAACGTCCCCTCGCCTCTATTTGCCCAACGAATAATATTCAACCCATTTTTAATTTTGATATGTTTGAGAGAGAGATCAACTTAAATGTGGTTCATGACCTCTGTGTCCAGATGCGCTGGCCAATCTTCCTGGTCTTTCCAAATTCTGTCGAATTCCGAGTTTGGGGAGCCCAAACTTTTCCAATACTGATGGACCAGGGTCCAACCTTTTTCCATCATGAAGTTTCTAGCTCATTCCATTCCTTCCTAGTTTGCTAGGGTTGAGAGTTGTTCCCAGGAATCATTCCAGAAGAGTGCATCCCTCCCATTATACACTTCCAAAAATATATCTTTTTGGACTAGCTCTCTATTCTGCGAGGTGGTATTCCAAATGAGTGAGGCATGTCGATTCCCATCCATGCGGATAAGATCCTGTAGCTCCACCTACTAAGCATATTTATTTTCCAAAATTTGGCCCCAAAAGCCTCTGGGTTAGTGATCCAACTCCACAATAATTTGGCTGCTAGGGCACATCCTGCATGTAAAGGGTCCATGATTCCTATCCTTTTGTAGGACTTTGGTTTACATAACTTTTCCCAGACTATTAAGGCCCATTTTTTTTCTTTGGTAGCACTCCCCCAGAGAAAGGATCTCTGAAGAGTCCTAAGTTTTTTCAGGATTCCTTTCAGCACTGCCAACACTGAGAATAAGTACAAGGGCATGGAAATAAGGATAGTTTTTATGAGAATAATTCTCCCAAGAAGCATCAGGAATCTATGGGTCCAATTGGTTAGATTTGTTTCAAATTTTTCCAGTAGCTCTTGCCACGAAGTGTTCCAGATGGCTTTTTCAATTAGCGGGGCTCCCAAATATTTGGAGGGGAGATTGGCTCTTTGGAACCCAAGAATCCTGGTTATATTTCTTTGAATATGAAAAAAAGTGTTAAAGAAACAAAATTGAGATTTAGAGAGGTTGATGATTGTACCTGAGGCCTCTTTATAGATTTCTAGCACGCGCCATATATCTGTGGCTTATTTGACAGTGGGGACCCCCATGGGAAGGTTTTCATTGACAAACTGGAGGTGGTGGGTCACAGGGTTTGCCTCCTCTTGCAGTCTTATCCCTTCATTTTTCTTCTCAATCGCCTCCTTTTGGAGCAGTCTTCCCAACCCTTTCACTAGGATGATATAAAGATATGGGTAGAGGGGTCTCCTTGTCGGATACCATGCATAGGGTTGAAGGTTTTGGATGGGGAATTGTTGATTAGAATTGAAAAGAAGACTGAGGATATCAACCCATATATCCAACAGACCCATTCCTCTACAAAGCCAAAGGCCTCAAGCATTTTCCGTAGGAAGTTCCAACTTATTCGATCGTATGCCTTTGACATGTATAATTTAATGAGAATGCCTACTTTTTTTTATTGCTTCATGAAGTGAACCGATTTGTGCACAAATGCTATCCTATCAAAGATTTGTCTTCCCTCCACTAAACCCCCATGTTCCTTTGAAATAATATTTTGCAATAAGGGTTTGAGTTTATTGGCCACAAGTTTGGAGACAATTTTGTAGCTGACATTGCATAGCGCAATTGGTCTAAATGTTTATGTTATATTCACCTATTTTTCCTTTGGGATTAGGGATAAGTAGGTGGCATTGAAGGCTTTGAGCATGGATCCTAAAGTTTGTGATTCTTCCACAATATCCCAAATGTCCTTCCCAATGACCTTCCAACACTTCTGGAAGAACTTAGTAGTGAAACCGTTTGGGCCCGGGGACTTCCCCATTTTAATTTCGATGACTGTCCTTTCCACTTCCTTCAGAGAGGCTAGCCACATTAAACATATTTTTTGATTGTTGATGACTACAGTTGCGTGAGACATTCTCCAAGACACAGATTGATTGAGTCAACATGAGAGAGAGCCCTTGATATGGGCGTGTGGTGCCTATTTGAGATAGAACTGGAATGTAGTGATGACCTCCTCCTTACAAATAGTTGTGAATAACTCCAGATGATTATTTTGTGTAATGCAGTGAGAAAGGAGATCTGTTGAGTTGGATGTGCCTATGGCTGAGCATAAGGAGAACATGTGAATTCCCATAGAGCTGGCTGCATCGTCATGAGACAGATATGGAGACGATGTATTAGCATCCTCTGAGCAAAGACTTGAGATGATGAACTCCTAATGAATATCTTGTCTAATGCAGTGGGAAATAATATCTGTTGAGTGGACGTGCCCGTGGATGAGAATAGGTGAACGTGATCTTAGTGGCTGAGCACTAGTGAGTGTGGTTCTCCTGTGAGACGCAGTGAGATAGAGATATGGAAATCCCTATGGATGTGCCCCTAGTGGCTGAGCACTAGTGGGTGTATGAAATATCTTTCTATATTATTCAAGAGTCAGACCTGCCTATAACCCTAATTGTAATGTAAAGGGTACAGGTCGGCCCCACCTTAACGTAATTGATAATTAATGTAAAAGATAATTAATCTAGTTAATATTAATTATATTATGAGATAGAGAGGTCGGACTTGTTGTGCCAATAGACACTTCTATTGACAGGTCAAGTCTAATATAAGTAAAGGTAAATTCCCCATTGAGGAATCACATCTTTTGTGTGAGTTTGGAAATTTTAGCAAGTACATATTCAGGGATGATTTTAATGATAGAAATTTATTTTAAAATGTAGAAACCTTGGAGAATCTTACTAATCCTTCATATGCCAACTATAAATGTTTGGCGATATTTTTGTAAAAATATTCAAATTAATAATGATTTTATATAGTTTTTATAAAATTTTGGCGATTTTTAAGGTAAAATAATTGTATCCTATAGAATTTGGGCGAATCATTTTTAAAATAACGGATTTCTTTTTTGGAAAAACCATGGAAAATTAGCCCATGAGCGAAATTTATCCCTTAAAATCATCCCTGTACATATTCTTGGGAAAAGTGCACACCTCTCTTGGGCGCTAGTCTTCTAGGGTTTGCAAGCACCCTCTTGTGTGATAGGTTTTCTTGGTGGTGAAGTTATTTATCTTGAAGAATATAGCAAAGGATTTCGCTGGGTTTTCTTCCCTTGTTGAGAAGGGTTTCCCAGGACACTTCTTGTTTTCTTATGCATGGTGTTTCTTCTTATGATCTTGGTTGCTGCAACATAATTGTTTATGGTTTAAGTTAAATGCTAAAAAGGAATTAACTTCATGCTTAAACCTTGCTTATTGAAAAATCAACATTGATCTGGGGTTACAAGCTTTGGGATGTGTCTTGTGATCTCTTTGATAACCTCTGTCCTATCCTCTTCTGGCTTTATGAGTTGGACGTGCCTATGGCTGAGCATAAGGCGAACATGTGAATTCCCATAGCGATGGGTGCATTGTCATGAGACATAGATGAAGATGATGCATTAGCATCCTCTGATCAAAGAGTTGAGATGATGAACTCCAGATGAATCTCTTGTGTAATGCAGTGGGAAATAATATCTGTTGAGTGGATGTGCTTGTGGATGAGAACAAGTGAACGTGATCTTAGTTGTTGATCACTAGTGAGTGTGGTTCTCCTGTGAGACACAGTGAGATAGAGATATGGACATCCCCATGGATGTGCCCCTAGTGGCTGAGCACTAGTGGGTGTATGAAATCTCTTTCTATATTGTTCAAGAGTTAGACCTTCCTATAACCCTAATTGTAATGTAAAGGGTACATGTTGGCCCCACCTTAATGTAATTGATAATTAATGTAAAAGATAATTAATCTAGTTAATATTAATTATATTATGAGATAGAGAGGTCTGACCTGTTGTGCCAATAAACACTTCTGTTGACAGGTCAAGTCTAATATAAGTTAAGGTAAATTCCCCATTGAGGAATCACATCTTTTGTGTGAGTTTGGAAAATTTAGCAAGTACATCTCTTGGGAAAAGTGCGCACCTCTCTTGGGCACTAGTCTTCTGGGGTTTGCAAGCACCCTCTTGTGTGCTAGGTTTTATTGGTGGTGAAGGTATTTCTCTTGAAGAATATAGTAAAGGATTTGGTTGGGTTTTCTTCCCTTGTTGAGAAGGGTTTCCCAGGATACTTCTTGTGTTCTTGTGCATGGTGTTTCTTCTTGTGATCTTGGTTGCTGCAACATAATTGTTTATGGTTTAAGTTAAATGCTAAAAAGGAATTAACTTCATGCTTAAACCTTGCTTATTGAAAAATCAACATTGATCTGGGGTTACAAGCTTTGGGATGTGTCTTGTGATTGTTATCGCACAGTTTGTAGTTTAGGTCACATGCTAAAGAATAGAGGACAAACTGGCGCAACAGGAACCTTCCCCACCCAATGTCACCTCGATGGGGAGGTTCTTTCTGTTTAGGGAGGTTAGCCCAGGGGAGACGTCCCCAATAACCTGGGGTTTGAAGAGGCAAAGGATACAAGGTCAAGTTTTGAGATTTCCCTCCTCGCAGGTTACCACCAGTGTTAGATAGTTCAACTAATCAGCCAATAAAAGAAGTGTAGGCCCTATTGAAAACACCTGCCCGGAACAAGATAAAAGAAAAACAATATATATATTTGCAGGCTATAACTCAAAGGGTTAGTACTTCTTTAACTATCTAAGTTCATTAATAAGCAATGTAATAGATAAGATGAAGTCAACGTTCTGCTAAATAGCCTATGAAAGATCACCAATTCATCAATATCTACCAAAATGACCAAGCCTATAGTATATCCAATCAACAACTTGTTCAGTAAATGCTTCATGTCATCATTTAATTGCTTATCTATTAGTCAAAAAGCTTGTTGCATCAAGTATGACGTCAGCCTAGGTTAGCAGCATTAGGGTTAGTTAGGGTTTCAAAAAATTAAAGTTTGAAAGATGATTTTATACACTAAAAGCTCAAAGCTGGAGATATTACCAGTGCCTTAGGGTAAATGGAGTCAAAAGCAAGGGCAAAAAGTCTCGGGAGGATTTAAACTTAGAGACTGGAAGGTAGGGTTCTAAGGTGCTGCAATGGCAGGGCCCTAGAATCAAAACCCTAGGGGAAGGAGGCTCACTCCGGTGTTGCTTAAGCAAGGCCTCATGCTCCTTCCTCCTTCTCTAAATACACTTGGCAAAATGGCTAGCTTAAAGTATAAATTTAAGGGAAAAGGTGTTGCAAAGGCAAGGCCTTCAAACCCTAGAAGGTGAAACCCTAGGTGTAGTTCAACTAGGCCTAGGACGTCTCCTCTTTTCAACCTACAACTTCAACGCTAGCTCAGAAAAAAGAAAGAAAAGTGTAGCAACGACTAGGCTATGTCTTCTTTTTTCAATGGCTGAAAATTATTTCTCAACATGGGGACATATAGCAATGACCTACTTGTGTGCTTGCTACCTAGGGTTTTAAAATCAACAATTTATAAGCAAATGCAAGAATAATAACCTACAACAATTCACTCAAGAAGTTTTGCAGGAAAAACACTTACATATCATGAAGAAAAGCACATGCAAACCCTAGTTGTAAACCTTCCATGAGAGAAATTCCATAAAATGCCAAGAGAAATCCTCCTCCAAGAGTAGCGCCTCACTTAAAACACCAAAAATACCCAAGATAGGGTGCAAGTATTGAAATCTCACAAGAGAGTGAGTTGTGTTATGTTAAAATGAGGGAAAAACATCCTCAATATATATCAATCCATGACCTTTCAATTAAAATTAGGTCATTAAAATAGCCGACAAGGCTGACTACAAAATTTACACTATTTTTACATTAACTACTAGATAAATGACATAAAATGAGCAAAAGGTGGGACGTCAAGCCCTTCTGAGGGAGACGTTGGCCCTTTTTGGGCATATCCAACATCCAGAAGTCAGACGTTAGCCCTTCTAGGGCTCCTCCAAGCTGCCACACGTGCCAACAACCTCATCACACTGCCACACGCTCAAGATAACATCCAGATCTCCTAGGTGACGTCCTATCCATCAAGGGGCAAACGTTCCATCTGAAGTGGGTGATCCCCCCTAGGCCGGGCTCAGCCAAAGTGTCCTGGGTGGAACGTCCTTCTTTCTTCATGTGCAAAGGCTCATCAAAACATTGTCCTGTCTTTGCCATCCCATCAACCATCTGATGGGATCTTCAGCCCCATGGAGGTCCGAGCTAATCATCTCCCCATATGTACCGATCCTCTGGTAACTGTCCATCGGGCATGATCCTGCACATCAAAAACTTCGCCCTCCATGGGCTCATCAGTCCTCGAGATCATAGCAATGTCAATCATATTTCATCATTAAATTCATCAAATACATGCACAAAACCCCTAGCATATCCTCTAATAGCTCAAAGATATTACACTGATCTACTATATAAAGTTGAAGAAATAGACAGAATAATCTATTGGGCCAGTATCCACAAGAAGAAGAAAGTTTCCACAGAATATTATTCAAGCCATGTAACATGAAGTGATATGGTCTAAGGATGTC
Source organism: Picea sitchensis (assembly GCA_010110895.2). Lineage (NCBI taxonomy): Eukaryota > Viridiplantae > Streptophyta > Pinopsida > Pinales > Pinaceae > Picea > Picea sitchensis. The sequence goes on from SNQJ01S0017285.1 coordinate 16,800, forward strand.
CAGTCATAGTGAAGACCAGGGTAGGTGTTGTCCATGGGTGCCTTTGTAGGAGGTGAGCTATACCCGTCATGGATGCAGTTTTTTCCAAGCCCCTTTATTGCCTTTATTCTTTATTTATTGCTTTTTCTTTCTTTTTTACTTCAAGGTCTGACTAGAGGACACTGACTTGGCGTGGTGACCAGAGCTGATAGTGTTACCCACTAGTATTTTTGCAGAAATGATAAGGCTGGCTCATGATGAGACCCCCTTTCCCTTGGCCATGCAACCAAGGGTCATTGCCCTGGCGCGGTGACCAGATAATGGCAATGTCATACTACTAGATACCTATGAACATAATGGGTCGGCTCGTGATGAGACCTCCCATCCTCTTGGTTAGG